>JAQLOL010000008.1:9881764-9896956 GCA_029783665.1 Naso thynnoides | reverse complement strand
ACACACACACACACACACACACACACACACACACACACAAAAAGGCTCCAAAGGCGCAAGTCTTAGACAGGAAATACATCATCACTCAGGCAGGAAATACATCACCTGCAGAGCTCTGGGGCCACCCCCCAATCAGGATGCAGATGCATGTAAGCACAACTGATGATTATAACAGCCATAATAATACAATACTTTCTTGCCTGCAAGGATTTAATAAACTGCTATTTAAGAACAGGGGATGGTGGAATAATTTAATTGTACAAAAAGACAAAGGACCATCCTCAGAAGTACAGCAGCACAAGTTGATGAGTATGTGAGTATGTGTGTGTATGTGTGTTTGGGTAAGGAGGTGTGTGTCATGTCTACTGACAGCCATGTTTCGCTGGGGTTTGCTGCACATGGGCATACCTGTCATCGAACACCAGCTCTAAACACAAGCACACAAAAACACCCGCTGTTGCTGTTTTTCTTTCCCTTCCAACAGTCAGCTGTGCCAGAAATGTTTTTATTTTTTTATTCATTTGAAATAAACAAAATGATGTTTTTAAATGATAGTCATTTAATGCCCCTATAGGACTAATTAAGCTGATTAAAACAAACAAACTTAAATCATGTCAATTTAAAATTGAGGGTGATTATAATGATTCAAAAGTTGAAGATGAGATCTTCCCATGTGACAGCAGAGCACGTAGATGAGTTCATGGAGGGTTCACACGTCTAGCAAACTGACTAATCATATTACCTTCATGCATGCGCCCTGTGTTGTGCAGCTGTCTGTGTCTTTGGAGACTTGTCTGTTAATCATTAAATGAATGTTAAAATTATTACTCTTCTTCATAAACATTAGAATAATTACTGAAAAGATCCGACAAGTAAAAATAACCACCGTGGCTGTTCGGTAACAAGTCCCATCAGGCTCTATATTAATGTAAAGCAAATGCATGAACACACCTACGCAAAATCAAATCTTATACATTCATTTATGGTTAATAAATAGCTGCATGTTTTTCTTAGCTTGCGTATTAGTGATGAGAGATGAAAAAAAACCCTTTACGTAATTTCTGTTACTTGTCAGAGGGCAATATGCTAATTTCAGGTATTTTAGTTGCCTCTAAAACGTTTGTTTTTCTTCACATCTCCTTGTTTGTTTGCGTGTGGTTTGTATGTATGCATTACCAAGTGAGCAACAATCTCATTCTGAAAGACTTAGATCCAGAAATGACCTTTTGAGCAAAATCAGATACAAGAAACAGGTCACCATTATTACACACCTACAAAGCAACTGAGAGTGTGCTGAATTGTGAAATGATGGATCTAAAATAACTCCAGTTATTGACGAGCTAAATTACAAGAACAAATTAAAATTTATATCCTGGGCATATTTAATGGGAACAGCACATAATTAGCAATGTCATTAATCACAACTTCATATCAGTTCCACAAGTAAAGATTATCACAGCACTGGTGCATCATTTTCACAATATTACCAACAACAATGTTCATACAACTGTGGCTCAACATGCAGCACATCCACTCGTTAGAAAACAACAATCATCAATAGCTGCCCCGAGGTAAATGATATGACAAAAACAAATGTATTGACGTTTTAATTAGTGTTATGTTTTGCATTTAAATTTTATGCATCAGTTTGACAGGCTTTTCATTAATTTTTAATCAGCTATTAAGATCATTAATGCTAAACAAAAATGAAAAGAGCTGCAACCCTTATATTAAACTGTCAGTAATTAGCTGTTTAATTGTTTTAGGCTCGTTATTTGTATGTATGTATGATACAGAGTTCACCAGTAAACTAAACAGATTTAAAAACGTGTTCGTTCCTACCTCTATCAAACTTTTCAACAATAGCTTGAGGCTGTAGGGTTTGTGCAATAGTTTGTATGTGCAGGGAGGATTACGTGCATTGTATTGTTATGACTGTGGAGGCATTTATATGTGCAGCTTTGACGTCCAAGACAGATTTCCCTTAAGGGACAATAAATAATATTGTGTCATACGTATCATATTGTATATATTGTAGCTAGCTTTAGCCATTTGGTGGCTTTAGAATTAACAAAACACAAAAAACATTGTTTGCTTAAATTGATCATTTTCAACATTAACAAATAAGAAAGTAGTGGAGAAACAGGCAGTCAAATAACTAAAATAGGTGCAAATCAAAAGAAAAGTGAGACAACCGAAACGAAATTTATTCAGAGTAGCTCAACTCCATCGTTGGTTGCCATGATACAAGCTTGATTTGGTCTGCACAGCCTGCTTTCTCAACAATAACGAACAGCCTCTTTTCTGTCATTATATTATATTATTCTTTGTATTCCAATTAGACATAATCCTGCTCTTTTATTCTGCATTATTTGGGTCATTTTAGTCCTGCTCTTCTGTCTATTGCAGGAATTTCATGTCAGCTGCTGCATGTAGTTTCTCCAGACAGCACACTGTCATTAAGGGCATCAGTATCCTCCTCAAGGACAGTCTGACAGGGACAGACTCTGGCTGTCACCAGAGATCGAACCTTTGACCGACACTGGGGTTATGTGGCCATGAAGGAATCCTATATACACCACTTCCCCTTTTTCTCCAGGCTTCCATCTTAGACTGTATACCTCCTCCTCCTCCTATACTGACCATGTTGTCTGTTTCTTTAAATAGATTAGAACACCTAATTCACACAGACACGCACACACAAACACAAACACAAACACACACCAACAGCCAGGGAGCACCAGCTGGATATGAGACTGTCTGTCTTTGTTAATTCCTCATCTGCCTTTCTCATAAGAGAGAGAGTTTGTGTGTGCGTGTGTGTGCTTGTGTGTTTGCGGTCACACCCTCGGGGTAATACATGCTATCTCGATGCGCCCAACATATTTGTGTAATTTTTAGTGCGCATGTTTGTGTGTGTGTGTGTGTGTGTGTGTGTGTATGCTTCCCTACTCAACATGTTCACGTCATGTCCACTTCTAATCATCTTGATATAATGAAGAGGCTGTGGAAGACAGACAGATTGTGTGTATGTGTGTGCATGCATGTGTGTCCTTTTGTGTGTGTGTGTGTGTGTGTGACACTGAAGCATGCAATAAAGTCTGTGCTCAGATATCTCTCAAAAGTCACCGTCTGAGTAATTGAAAAATACAGTTGATTTTCCCAATTTGATGGGCTTTTAATCAGACTCTTTCATATTTGAAGGGCGTCACAGTGCTGACAGTGATGCATGTGTGTGCAAGTCTGCGTTTATTTTTTTGACACATTATTGGGGAATTGGATGAATATATTGTCTATCTGCACCCATTAACGTTTGTTTTTGTTTTTTTTTAGGTGACTTTTGTTTTTAATTTTTCAAATTTTAATGGTCTGCACATAAAAAACGTCTGAGAGCCACTGCTTGGTAACAGACTGAAAGTTGCAGCAGTAAAAAAGATTTTGTAGAACCAGAATATTTTTAAATTGATCTCAGTGAAAAAGGTTTTCTGTTGAGCAAACCAGATTTGGTGATTGTTGGAACGGTGGAAAGAACAACCAAGTGTGTTTGGAGAATTTTATTGTGCCTCTGTCAAATTTGATTGAAGTGTGTGTCTGTGATGAGCTGACAAGGCAATCAAGCATTTTAATTGGGGAGGGAGGTGAGACAGACTTGATTGATATTAAAAAGAAAGACACTTCCTAAAATTCCATTTTTCTTTACAGTCAGTTCTTTACTGATGGCTCCTGCAGGAAGCTACCATGTCTTCACATTTAATTATGATGAATCTTCTCATACTGACTGCACTCGTGACACCAGTCTGTAAACGCACATTTACACCAAACCTTCAAGGAAAAGAGCAAATGTATGTAAAAAGCTGTTATGGATCCACAGGGCCCTGGAACAGCTGGAACAGCTAACTGGTGTGCTGTCTCCCTTTATTCCAATTTGTATGGCAAAATGATCACTTCTTTCAATTTAACAGCCTGTTAAATTTGTGCAAGCTGACGATTCTAAATTCATTGCAGGCAAATACAAATCTGAAACACATGAGTAGATTTGGCTCTTGAGCAAATTTAAAAACACACAACTTGTTTGGCAGTCTGTGTGCAGGAATAAATGTGTGCCCTGTCTGGTAGCTGGCGGGGGGTGGGGTGGGGTGGGGTGGGGGGCACGAGAGATTAACAGAGCTGAAGCCTATGAATGCCCACCTATTACAATCAACTCTTATAACAAATTTGCAACGAATAGGGGCTGGAAGGAGAGAGGACAGGTAAGACTAAAGGAGGATAGAAAAGAGAGAGAAATGAGAGAAAAGAGGTAACGGAGGGATGGCAGATGTGGGATGAGAGAAAGGTGGTGATTACATATTCACCATGGGCGTCTGTTGGTAGGAGGAAGCAAGGGACATGACAAAAAGGATGATTAGGGTTGGAGGAAGATGGATTGAGCGATTAAAAAAATGGGAGAGAGCAGCCAGATATCATAGTTTGAACAAACACTACAGAACACATACTCAGTATCAACAGGGGAGTTCCCACTGCAACTGCTGTAGTAACACCAAAGTACAAGGATTTTCAAGGCAAAAAGTGAGAAAAGGGATACAGGGAGAAGAAATTTCATAGAAAAAGTCAAAGTAAGAACTGACTTAAACTTGCTCCTGAGTTTAGGGGCAACCACTATGCCCAAAATTAAATCAACGGGCAATTATTGCTACATACGTTAGCGTTAAAAACAACAATCACATTGAAACAAGTTTTAAATTATGCTAAGGAGGAAGGGAAAATACCCACTCCGACCTCCTACTGGATGCAGGTGAGCTTTGCTCCACTGCGTTGCCGAGCACTTAACTGTACAGTCACACTGCTGCAGAGGGTTAGGGTTAGGGCAGCAGAGGACGCTCTGGTTGCCTGCTCACTGCTTGCCGTTGCCAGGGGGTGGGTCCTAAGCAACGCTGCAGACATCACATTTGGTTGTGATCAATATCAAGTTTGTTGTAGAGCTGTGGTGATAGGCAGCATATCTTCACCGCAACAGTTAGCTTCTCCTCCACTGTCATCTCCATAGCAACCTAAACAAACGATTGAGTGGCACGGTGACTAGTGTCACTCAAATACCGGTCTGCAATTGGCTGCTGCTCATGTGCATGAAGTTAAACTTTTTTCATCTCTCCTCATCGCTCTGGATGTTGCCATGGCACTGCTCACTGCTGCCACAGCTTGGACGCTCCTCGTCGCCAGCTCTCACTGAAAATGAATGACTTCCAGCCGCTTTTGCTGCTCAGGTCGCCGGCAGTGTGACTGTACAGTGAGGGACAAAAATGGCCTCTGTACACGGAACTCACGGCAGCTCTTGAAGTTTTAATTTTGACAGAGACAATAATAGTTGCCATGCAACCAAGATGCAGCTGCCATTGCGTGAACATGTATCAACTTAACCGCGGCAAGCTTGTGTTGTCATTATGAACACTTGTGGCCAAAATAGGTAGAAATGATCACATTCTCTTTGGCTTTGGTGCAAATAACATGTGTAAATAACATTTTTAATCAAAATATAGGCATTTTTAAAGAGCGGCAAGAACCAGCAGCAGTGCTGGAACTATTAATTTAACAAAAGTTAAAGACATATAAATGAGGAAATGGTCAAAATGACCGCCATGGCCGTACTAGTGTTAATCTTTGGTTCTGTCTCCACAAATGGCAATTTAGAAAAGGGTCACAATAAAAATGGGGTAGGCAGCTTATTTTTGGGGTCATTGGGAAAAATTTCCATATTTCCCTTTCAGCTTATTGTAATTCCGGTGGTCTGAAAGAACATTAGACTTCTGCACCTCTCCTTGGCTCTGTATTCAGGCTTCAGAAAATGCAGACAGCTAGTGAAAGCCTGATACAATAGCAGAAAACTCAGGAGGAAAAGTTGCTCTTCCAGCTTTAGCAATAACTGCATACAAAGCAAAACAACCACAAAAACAGGAAGACCAATGTATTAAGACAATTATGTAAAAGAGACAGCAAGACCATGAAATAAAGCACAGATGAGAGGCAGATTGGAGCTCTGAAGCAGATACATCCAGAAGAGGGCAGTTGCTTCCTCTGGTGTCTCATGCTACAGCTAGCTGGATTTCCAGACGTTGCCTAACCTGGCTTTCAGGAAAGGATTTTGCTTTTGGTTAAATATTAAAAAATACCAGCCCCAGTTTGAAGTACAACCTGAAATATGGCCCCTTGTATCAAAGACAAATCCACACCTTCACATTTCTTTGTTCTGTGTTACAGCACACCACACCACTTCCAACACTGGTATTAAACACTGACAGTAAAGCAAAAGAGCAGAAAGGATAAAAAAAAACCCCATTAGTAATTACAAATTCACTATATGGAGGCTGGAATTTCAGGAGAGGATTAGGTGAAAGAAAGTCAAGAGGGATGATGAGGAGGGAATGGAGTTGAGGATGCAATGGTGCAAAATGAATAAAACAACTATGTATACGCATAGAAACACTCCGACACAGGAGTGGTAAGTGAGGCAGAGATGAAAGAAGAGAAAAGGATGAGTTGACAGAGGTGAGAGGCTGCTCATAGGAATTTAGCACAAACTTTACTGTATATGCTAGCTGACTTTGTTGCACCCCTCCTCTCTCCTCATACACACACACACACACACACACACACACACACACACACACACACACACACACACGACTGTCTTAACCTCACTACATCTCATCTTCAACCAGCTTCTCCAGCTTCCCTCTCCTCTCTCTTTCTCAGTTAGTTACAAGTATTTATATAATCAAGAAGCTGACTCTGCGACAGACACATCTCCCTCCCTGACAAAGCAGCCATAAGCCACAGGATTAAATGTGTGTTAGAGAGTCTGTGTTACGCTAATGGTATGTGTGAGAGTGCTCGTCTGCCTCGGTGTGTGCACAGAGGGTACTAATAGTCCAGAACCATGTTTGTGTGTGTGTGTGTCTACTTGGCTGAGAAAGACCAAGAGATGTTATGCCCCTGTGTTCACCACCAGTGTCATTTTTTAACCTTCAAGCTCACAAATAACTCTTAATATCACTTCTATATGAAACATCAATTCATAATTGACATCAGAGAATAATTCCCAGAAAAGTCAACCAGTAACTAATACAGGTAAGTGATCAGCAGTGGCATACTGATGGACTTGATCGATCGATGATTAATAATCAGCATCAGAGCTGCAGACTGCGCCCATCTATCTCCAACGTCTAGTGACTGGTTATATAACCTGAAGCGTTTCACTGTACCTGACAGCAGGTTCAATTTAACACTGATGACCGACATTAAATTACTAGATGCTACCGGGGGGACGACTGATAAATTTCAATTTAGCCATGTTGCGAGAACAAAGCACCACATTTCCATGGCTCGTCAATATAAATTAAATTAGCTATTTTTAGCCACCTGGGTTAATTATATGGTCACATGGTGAAGACTCTTCATAAGAACCAGTTAGGAATCCTCACCCCACAGATAACCAGAAAGAGATTACATGACTGTCTCATTGATAATTAGTGTGTGATTGATCAGTGCATGCCTTTGATTGAGCGCTGATGAAATCCATACTGTCAGTAAAACGGTGTGATAAGGTTAACCTCAGATGGTGTTGCAAAGAAGCTCAGTCAGAGATTTGTTGCATAGACGCAGGTTGCCAGGTTGGATGCAGCTCTCCCTTTGATTCTGACAGGCTGAATGTAGCCCAGAATACATTTAAGTCTGGGAGACAGTGAAAAATGTGCGTGGGTTTTTGTCTTGTGTGCTTTTGCACATGTGCGATTTAGTATGTTTGCTGAGTAAATTAAGCCTCTGGAGCCACGGGACAAATCTGACAGACAAAAAGAAAAAGGGAGGAGAGGGAGCGCCAAGAGGAGAGATGAGAGCGCGGGAGAAGTGCTGAGCAGAGGAGAGGAAATATAGAGGGGCCGGGGACAGGAGAGGGGGGATAGAGGAGAGGAGAGGAGAGGGGGAGTTAAGCTGAGCGGAGCAGCAGGGGGGGAGAAGAGGAGGACAGATGAAACAGAAAAGACAGGGACCATGGGAGAGAGGGAGAGGAACAGAGGACAAGTACAGCATTTTTTCCAGCAGCTGACTTGGTGGGAAACTTCATTTGAGGTGAATTTGTTGAGTTCAACATTATGCTTTTGAAATTACATTCTCACGGGGCCTTCTGAAACACACGGGAGAGCAACACTTTTATAATAACCTGTCAAAGACACGGACAAGGTTCAATGGGAGCATTCAGCCCTCTCCAAGATTGTCCTTATCCTCATTTCATTGCACAAAGACTTCATGAAAAACACAATCTCAATTAGAACCCAGTATAATGACAATACAAGTTAATACCTTGGAAATGACACAGTATCTTTGTGTCAAATGTGTTAAGTAGTTCAGAAATCCACATTTTTGGCGACGAGCTGAAGAGCGTGTAATTCCATTACTGCCTATTTCATTACTTTACCTTCTCGGTTGGTTTTTCGAATGGAATTGGAGGCGCATACAATGATTGGTTACCTGCCAGTGGTCGGTAGGGTAGACTAATTTGCCGGCAACAGCCAAAATATAACAGCATTTGGCTGGTGGCTGGTTTTAATTTTCCAGCCTCTTTTTAAAGCCTTGGTCCCCAAAATGCCAGCATGCATCAAGAGGACATTTAATTACACATTAATTTACCTTTTGGTTCAACCTTTACATCTGAAGGGTTTCATTTGCTTGCTTTGCCAACTTTTATATCCATTTTTGACATTACATTCATCTTAGTTTGCTTTCAACTAGAGCTATTCTTCGGCCAGCCTCAATAAGACCACTTTCATGCCACTAAGGGTTCGAAAATCTGATACTATGAAGTCTCTCTCAGGCTTGAAAGCCATGAAGAGATCAGTGCCGGGATCTCTGCTCCAAAGGCTTTAAAATGAGATATTTGTGCCTGAGGAAATCCCACCATTTTTGTCTTGGCCTGGCCGACACCCCACAAATCTCAATCTCTCATCTGTCCATCAGAGTGAACCATAGAAAAACCTTTACAAATAGGCGACCGAAAGCCTGGAGATTTCTCGGCTTTTTGTGCGAAACCACAATGCTGCAGTCTGTCTCGGTGCAAAGCCAAACGTCTAGACGTCCCCGCTGTCGATTTGTTTAATCACAGTGGAAATCCATAGTATTTCTACTAAGTCAGCCTACACATGATCTCCCTGCACTGGAGGAACATGCAGACGATGACAATGACAGATGGGGCTCAATAGAGGGCTCTTTGAGGTTAAGTTTGCTATCTTGCATAATTTTTATACCTTTGTTTCCACTTTTCACCAAGTTTTCTGAGAAGATGAGTCTGGCTTGATGTCCATAGACTTCAGCATATAGTAAAAAAAAAAATCCAATCCTGCTTTTTCTAAACTTGTTATCTTTCCATTCTCATTCTTCCTCTCCTCCTGCCTTGCCTTTGCATGAGCCCAAATATCCCCCCTTACCCAATTTCCCTCCTCTACCCCATTCTCCTCCTTTTCTCAAGATACTGTGATGAACTGTCACTCAGTCTCAGTACAACGGAGGCGTCACCTGATGCAGCAACGGGTGGGTTTGCGTGAGTGCATGTATGTTTGTGCATGTGTTAACTGTGCGTCTTTGTTCAACATTTCTGACCAGGATCAGAGAGAGAGAGACTAAAAATTATAGCAGAGGAAGACCAAGATACCAACTGACAAAGAAAGTGGGAGAGACTGTGCAATACTCTGAATATTTTAACATTCTATTTCACTCAGGAAGGGGAGAAGAGAGAGAGAGAGTGAAGAGAGGTGAGGGAGGGGGATAAGGTAAGAAAGTGTGATAGAGAAAGAGGGAGACACCACCATTATGTGACATCCTCTCATTGATATGCAGCAGAAAATTAATACATGGTTTGTTAAATTTTGGGAGTAAAATGCTGTGTAAGGCTCGGGCCTCATCACTGCAAACAACTCACGTTCACACAAACACACACATGCACGCATGCACGCACGCACACACACACACACACACACACACACACACACACACACACACACACACACACACTCCCGCACACACTTTGGTATAAGCAGCTCACGTTCGCTGCCACAGCCCAAGAGCTACCGCAAGAATATTTATTGGCTACCAGCTCAATGGCTGTATTGAAGGGAAGGATGGAGAGAAGGAGGGGGGGGGCAAACTGAAGCAAGCAGAAAATGAGAAAAGAGGGAAAGAGGCTGTTGCCGGTTTCATCCCTCTCTCTCCTTCTTCCCCTTCATCCTGCCTGTAAGCCAATTTCTATTTCACCTCCGCAACACCACATACATTCAGGCGCGCACGCACCTCGCGTGTCCGCAGGCACAGCTCCCCTCTCACTCACACACATGCACAGACACCCCAGAGACACCCTCACAAACACCCACTCTCCTCACCCTCAACACACAGACACAGACACACACATGCACACACACACACGCGCGCGCGCGCACAGAAGAGGTAGCACCTTTCTTATGACTGCAGTGAAAATATAAAAAAAAGCAAAACAAACAAACAAACAAACAAAAAAAAAACTCAGTACCCAGTCTCATCCTGCGCGCGTGAGTGAGGGCGTTTATGACACCGCGCGTGAGTGCGCTCGTGCAGCTTGTGTGTATGTGCGCGTGTCGCATCCCCTTACCTTGCGCGCGCGAGGAGAGCGAGCAGAGAACGAGACTCCACAGAAAACAGCGCAACGCCGTCATCCCTCCGTCCGTCATCCTCTCGTTCGTCCCTCTCATCCTCCTCTTCGTCGTCCCCCTCTTCATCCTCGTCTTTGCCGACGAGGGGTGCGCGAGACAGCGTTCCGTGCTGCTATTAGTAATATTATTAGCATCAATGCATCTTCCGCGAGCCAAGCGCGAGCCCTCTAAGCTCTCACCGGGCCGCATGCTGCTTCACATCCAGAAAACGGAGGGAGAGAGAGAGAGGGGAGAGAGGGAGGGAGAGAGAGAGAGAGAAAGAAAGAGAAAGGGGGGGACAGAGAGGGTGAGAAATAGAGAGACAGAGGGGAGACGCGAGTGTCTTCTTTGCCTCCCCCCTTTAACATAGACTAGATAAATCCTTCATATCCAAAAATGGACTTTAATCAACATCCAGAGAGAGAAAAGCAGTGAGGCAGAAGGGGCTGAAGGGACGGGCGCACAGGTTGCCTCTCTGTCTTAAATCCACTCCGCTGGATTTGTCGTCAATATCTCTCTATTCCGTCCAGTCCCCTTGCAAAAGAGTGACAGAGAGCTTCAAATCCACACTTCCCACAGGCTGCATCTCTTCTTCATTCTGAAACACCCCTCTTATTCTATACAGGCTCTTTGGCTTTTTCTCCCCTCCTTTATAAGCGTTCCCTCTCGTGTCGTTTTGTAGACTACAGTATGTGTCTCCTCTCCTCCGCTTCTCGTGCGTCTCCTACAAAAAACCCCCCTCTGCTCTGTCTCTGCTCCCCTCGGTGTCTGAGGAATGGACAGGGATATCTGTTCTCGCCGGATAACCCTCCTCTCCCCAGTCTCTTGACTCGTGCGTCTGTCAAACCTTCCTCTTCCTATCCTCCTCTTCTTCTCTTCTCCTCTTACAAACAGCGGCGAAGAAACGGGAGCATTTTCACCCCTCCTAAAAGAAGAGAAATTAATCACTCTTTCATCAATCTTTCATTCATTTAACTTGTTTTCACATGAGCGTCACCATCAGTCATCCCTTTTAATTTCCTTACCAAAAACAAGCCGACCCAGAGCTGGCTCGTTATGTTAAGACAGTCCTCCTTTAGTTCTCACTGAGTTCCAGCGAGGAGAAGATAAAAATGACAATCCCTCTTGTTGTCAGAAACCAGAGGAGACATGTATCATCCCCTCTGCTTGGTGCACTTAGGTCCTTTCTCCCGCTGTAGCGGCTGGTGCGTCTCTTCCCTCTCCTCGCCGGTACACAGATGCTGCCTTCAAGTGCTCCTCGTAAGCTCCCGCTCCCTTTCACGCGTTTTTAGTGGGTAATGAGAGCACATCATGGACCCTCTGTTCAAACTGCATTGTTGTTTAGCAGGATGTTGGTTTATTTGAACACAATGAGAATATCCTGTGTACTCTTTGAAGGGAAAGTTGAGGGAAAAGGACAAATTTCATGGTTGTCCACTAGCAATATGGACTGAAAGCTTGCCAGAGCTTTACTGAAAGATGACCAGCTTCCATCAAAACAAAGAAGAAAGATTAACAAAATCAATATGGAGAGTCAAATTCAAACTAAAAGGAAATCATATGGAGTGCTGCTCTTTAACAGGGCAACATGTTGTGGTGGGTTTTTCCCAATAACCACATGGATGAACCAATAATGGCTCGCCTCATCACTCAGGGCTCCACTTGCCTCTGAAATGAAATCAATATGAGGAAGAGTTTGGGATTTGGTGGCTCATGATGGAGGCAGGCACTTGAACGTATCTAGTGGTCTGGTGAAGTGACACTGTTGAGCTCTTGATGGTCTTTGATTGATTTTCTAGCCAATACTTGTGTATGTTTAACAGCGATACAATTCAACTGTATGCTGAACATCACTTAGCCTACTGCTGTCATAGAAGCAAATTCAACAGCAAAAATGTGCAAATACACTAAAGCAAAGAAAGGACAACCATAATATTAGTAATTTACATGACATTTGAAATAATAGCAAACATACAAATCTATTATTAATAGCACTTATATACTATTCATTTTTGAACCAGCCCCTGTTATGTTCCTTATATGCTAGCTCTATTTACATTAGTAGATTTTTTGCCATTTTATCCCATAAAAATAAAATCTAATCAAAACAAACAAAAAAATGTAAGCAGCGATTATAAAATGTATAAAGAAACCTGCCTTCTATTAACTCCAACTTAAAATGTTGTCAATATTTCAGTTTTATGAAAGCAATATCATAACAAACGCAGTGTAATTGGCATGTTTCCCTATCCTGAAGTCTAATGCACAGTCACTCTGTCCACAATCTCAAAAGAACTGAGGCAAAGAATTAAATTGAGTATAGATTTTCATTTTGAGAGGAGAAAATTATAAAGTAGCTATCAAGTCAATAACAACAAAAAGCTAAAGTGCTGCAGTGAATTTAATATGCTGTACAAATATTACCCCAAATAGCATGGAAAGTACATATTCACATCATAACACTCAAGTGTTTCACCCGTTCGAGTTTGCCAGCTTACATTTGTTGATGGTTTAAAGCGAGCAGAGTTTTGAATGCATGTAGAAATCTTCCTCAAAAACAACAGCAAAGTTGATTTTTTTGTCATAATACAAACAAACACATCACAGCTTCAGTAGAGACATAAAATGGTTCATGTTGAGGTCAGTGCCTGCAAAGTCAACAGTAGAATTTGAGGTGAGGTTCGAACCTGAGACGCTCTAAACTAATTTTATCTACTAAATGAACCGTCTGTCTATTTTTTCACATAAATCCACTTTTTCACTCACCTCAGAGGAAACAGCACTTCTGAGCCCATCTCTGCTTCTTGCTGCATCACATGGTTTTGCTTCAAGGTTATGAATGGGCTGTGTTCAGACTTGAGATGATGTTGAGTCCTTGATCATGAGGCCATTTGAGTGAAGCGAGCTGGGAGCTGGTGGGCATAGTTTTTGGATAGTGCAACTAAGCTGTTTGGAGAAAGTGTGAGTTTTAATTACTTTGGCTTATATCTGCAATGCACTGACAGTGAAATAGTAGTTTCACAACTCTCCAGAGAACAAGGACATTTTGGGGTAATGTCTTATTGACAAACACAGGACTATACTATATATGAGCATGAAAAAAAATTCAAAGCAACCTAAATTTCACAACTGAATTTGACTTTTGAAATGAGAATTTGCCAACTTTATAGTCTTTTTAAAAAATTTTTTCTTAACTTTTATATTGTCTTATGTTTGTTTATGTAAAAAGCAATTGATATTACATTATTGATTCATTCATTTCATTTACATTGATTTTTCAAGAAAATTGAAAGAATAAATACACATAATTATCAAGAAAGCAAACAAACGACAACAACAACAACAACAACAACAACAACAACAACAACAAAATACAGTCAAAAGCTGGGGTAGGCAACCTTTGGAAATCAAGCTAGCTGTAGCATGAGACTCCTAAGGATGCAGCTCTGCATCACTTTCCCCTCCCTGTTTTTGCCCTGGCTTGTGTTTTACTTCCTTTGTTGTCGCTTTTTTCTTTTAAGTCCAGTTTACACTAAAGATTCTTGATGAGACGAAATAGTTGCAGGGAAAGTTGCAGTGGTGTAAACCGATCCGTCTCAGCTCGACTCAAGCCCGCTGACTGTATTATCTGCAAATCAACTTGTCAAGTTGACAGAGGCCAGGCTTAGAACTTAAGGCACCACACTTGTTTCACAGCAAAGTAGCTCGTAGTGACGTCACCTGTCGCTAAAAAAGTGCAGTGCCGAGTGGCCAGTAGGAACATGTGATCTCTGAAATGACTTGTGATTGGTTGAAAAGTGTCCATCACTGTCTTCATTTTCTAAAGCCAGAATACAGAGCCAAGGAGAGGTGCAGATGTCTTGTTTTCTCCCAGACCACCTGAATTACAATATCCTCAAAGGTTATTACGGAATTTTGGCCTAATGACACCTACTGCCTACCCAAGATTTAAGTTTGTGTTAGAAAAATGTCCCAAGTGTGTGACAAACAAAAACTAACAGCAGGTTTTAGAATTTCAGTGCTCACATATGGGACTTCAGTCATTAGTCAGTACTTGAAGTGGGACAAGGACCCATACACCCGACCAGCTGCACAAAGGATTTATTCTCTACTCATTGAAAAACAGCTATGTGCTATTACCACAAAACAAATACACTTTGCCAGACAAACGATAATTTCCAGAAGAAAAGAAAAGGAAAAAATTTGCAAACCTCTTTCGAGAAATCAGTCCTGTTATTGGTCTTTTTCATTCTCACATCAAAATCAAAGCATTAAATTAAAGACGGTGCCTCTGATTTCCTGATGATTCATTTTCAGTCTGAGTGCAGCTTCAGTGTAATCTACAGCATTCGTGTACCTGTGTGTGTGTGCCTGCGTGTGTGTGCTGAGAGGTTACAGGGGCAATGTATGTGTGTCTGTATGATTGATTGCATCTGAAAATGTGTGTGTGTGTATGTGTGTGTGTGTGTGTGTGTGAGTAAATTTA
>JAQLOL010000008.1:9857072-9881664 GCA_029783665.1 Naso thynnoides | reverse complement strand
CAGTTTAGGTAATTTCATGCAAGGCGTACGAAAATCCTCACAGGTGTAGCTCTATAAATGCGCCAGTGTGAGGGTTGATGAGAATAAGTGTTGTTGAGTGTGTTTGAATGTGTGTGTGTTTGTGTGTGAAATCTGCTCCCACACGTTCCCTTAAAGCACTCTTCTGCCATCTACAGGCGCATTCTTTCTCCCTTCTCCCTCCCTCCTTCTCCCCATCACAAACCCGGCATTAATCATTCCAGTATCATCTAAATATTCATTGCACGACTCAGCAGTGTGCATGCTGTACATTCTGTCTGTATGCTTGTACCTGACTGCATGTGTGCCTCAAATCCTCTGTGTCCAGATTTGTGGGCCGTGCAATGGCTCTATGTCTGCGTGTTGCTTTCAGAAATCAATAAGCCATGTGTGAGGTTTGTGTCCTGAGAGGGAGACAGGAAGAGTGCAGGGAAGAGGGGGGAGCTTAAGAGGACAGGGTGGAGGGAGGGGTGTGAGGTAGGAGCTATAGAAGGGTGTGAAGAGGCAAAAGCTGCAGAAGGAAGAAGAATACAGGATAAGAGAAAGAGAAAGGGGACCCAAGAGAGAAGAAGAGGAGCAAAGAGACGAAGGGTGGCAATAAAACAAGAGGAGAGAGGCAAAATGGGTATGAGAGGAAGAGGAGAAGGAGAAGAGGGAGAAAAGAGAAAAAAGGACGGAAGAGGGTGAGGGGAAAAATGCAAAGAACAAGATGTAAAACATTCAGGATAGAGAATTCTAATGTAGATAGGGATTGAAGGGAAGGGTATGGAGGAGGGAGATTGGACAAGTGTCTGTGCCTGAAAAATAAAATGGAAATGTATGTGTGAGAGGGAGAAAGAGGGAGGAGAGAAAATGAGAAGGAATGAGAGGAGAGACTTGCATGAGTAATCCACGTTTTCGAATGGTTCTATGCAGTCGACCCAAAAAGTAGACATGCTGAACAGGCAGCTGTAATGTATTCCAGCATGTCCTAGAAACCCAGGAAACTAAGGTTCACGTAATATAATTTACTTTTTTTTGCTGTCTAAAGTCTTATCCTGGGAAGCTCATATATTGAAAGCAGGTAGAGGCATCAGTGTCACGTTCAAAGTAATGTTAAATCTGTCAACTTGGCCTTGTTTAGCCCTTTTTGTTAGTGGTACCACCAGTTTAAATAAGGTTAATACATATAATTTCTCTGATTTTTCAAAAAAAACCCAACAAAAAACAAAAAAAACCCCCAACAAAACAACTATTTATTTATGTCCATTACTGTGCAATCGTCCTGATAACTGCAATCAGTTTCATAATTTGAGATGACGCCCCCCCCCCCCCCCCCCCCCTTCGAATCTTAAAGCCAACAGCCGACAAGTGCTTAAATAAATCAACAATTTCTGCTGCATTTACAATCCTTATTGTTGTAATTGTGGATGGCACAGTTGAACACGCCAAATGCTTCAACAGCCCATTTACGCTGATTATGTTTTTATTGTGTTTGTCATGTCTCTTCTGAGACAAGAGCGCTCACTGCACCAGGCAAAACTTAAAGAGAATTCATTAGCAACCTACAAGAAAGAGCTGCTCTGTCCCTCTGTTTCCAAGCAGTGACATCTGTATTTTCATTGAGGCAAACGGCACCTTCTTTTGAAGAAACTGACGGAGACATTGGCAACATCAGTTCAAGGATAATTTAGCACATAAATAGACATCGTCAGATGAAATTTCTATCAATAATTGATTGTAGCTTGATTCTGTGATTGCTAATTTGACTCTAATGTAAACTGAAAAATTTGTGTATAGTCTTATATTAGATTGTGCATGAAACAAATTAAACTTTAAGGAAAGGCTTCATATTGTTGGAACAAAGTGGTGGTGGTTAGCCTGTTTGCAGAACTAATTGCTAAGACTACCTTTATTTTATATTTCAATTCCTTTTATTTCCTTATTCTTCCTTTGACTCCTTGTCGTGTGTGATGTCTGTATGCTGTCGTTTGTTTTGTTATGACTCTATATCGTTTAAAGTAAAGTTAACTAAAAGTGTTAACTCCAAAGTGTGATGAAGTAAAGTGTTTTTAAAGTTCCAAGTAGCTGTACTGGAAAGCATACCATTATCATTGGGAGTTGTAAGATATGACAATGGTTCAAATGGGAATAATGGTCCTAGCTTTAGAGGTTCAGTGTGTAAGATCTAGTGGCCTCTAGTGGTGAAGTTGCTGATTACATCCAACGGAGTATCTCTCAACTCACCCTCCCATTTAAGCATGAAGGACAGCCTATAGTGGCTGACAAACTCCCAAAAAAAACATTAAATGGCAAGTTTAGAGCCAAAGTTTGATTTGTCCATTCTAGACTACTGTAGCAACATGGAGGCGCAACATGGCGGTCTCCATGGAAGACGACCCATTCCCTCTGTAGATCCAAAAGGCTCATTCTATGGCTGTGTGCAGACAGAAAGCAATGAATGCAGTTAACCTGTGAGTAAGCCAGTAACCTGGCACATTACTCCATGTCTTCAATCGCGTCATTCGTGTGAGTTAAGATTATATGAAGAGAATATCACCAGATTCACACCGCCCAAGGAGAAACCACGTCTAATTAAGTCTTCGCTTGAAATCTTGTCACATGAATTTGCAAAAAGCATTTTCTGTCTGAACGCAACTTGCCATAATGAAAAAGCAATAAATCTGATTTTGGGTGATTAATGAAAATATCTATATGACTATTTTATTCCATATCTGACATTTTCTACAAATAGATGCCCCAAAGTCCAAAAGAAAGACACTCAGGTTGCTAAACACAGATTACACATATTGCTAAAAGCTAACAATCCTCTGTCAACGGTATCCATCATTTATCCAAAACCTTAAGCATATTTGATTCAAAGGAGACCCTCAACAGATGGAGTAGCTATGCTCGAGAACAGCAGGGCAGCAACATCCTCACAACAGGAAGTCAACAAGACCCTGTCAGATGTGTATTCTGACTATTTGACTGGAGCCCTTCTGGGACTACCATAAAGCGGTCATGTCTCTAAATGAGCAGCCAGCTTAACTGCAACTGGGGAATATAAGAATCCTATTTTGTAGAAAGTTTTGTGAAGAGCAGCATCTGAGCAAAACAAAAAGGACGGATTTATTTTGTGTCAGCGGAGCACGGGGCCTCCACGGAATAACCACTAATGAGATAATTGACTAACAAGATATCCAATCAGGAGTCGAAGTGCCGGAGGGCGGAAAGGCGGCCACTGTCGACACAATCGAGTGATTTTCATTTTGCAAACTCACAAAAATACACACAGTCATTTATGACCACAAATTCTACAACAGAGAGAGTATTCTTTCATCACCATCTGCCTCTGCACAGGCGTTGTCGCTCGTAGGGGTTGTGTGGAGAGAGACAGATTAAATAGAAGTGTGAGTCTTTCCGTGTGAAAGATTTGAATAAACAAGCAGTAGCATCATTGACTTTACAACAAGGTGCCAGTGGCTATTGCAAGCAGACACACCCACATAAGCGCACACCCTCACACAAAAACACACACCAGGTTTTGGCTCTGATTAGTTTCACACATGGCAGACAACATCAGGAGTGTTCCCCTCGGTTATTGTGAGGATGGATACAGATGTCGTCTGATTGAAAGGACAAAGAGGGGAGGAATGGCATTACTGCCAGCATCCTGTAAAAACCATGTATGCACAACATTCAGCCACTGACGATACGAGGTTTCTCTGACACTCTGATTTTGTAAATTGTGTTCATGTTGAGTTGAAGGCTACCTTAATACTTGATGTGCTGACCGCTGCAATGATGAAAACATGGCCCCATTTGTCTTCATTCCTGAAAAGTTGCCTTTGGTAAACCACTGTCAGCACTCAGAAAATGAGAACAACTGGTGTTTTCTGCTGTCTATCATTGTTTTCTTATGTTTTGGGCATTTCTGATTAATAATTAAAGGCCTGGTTTGTGAAGGATTCAATAATTTAGGGTAGAGCCGTAAAATTAATTGAAATTTAATCAAAATTGCAATATGGCCCACTACAATTTTCAAATTGCATCTAGGCGCAATTTTGTTAAAGAAGAAATGTGTTAAAAATGTCTTTTAATTTAAATATTTGTCTTGATCCACATATCACTTTCTACAGACTTAAGAAAAATCTTTGTCTGGTAAAGATCCCTGCAATAATCACACTATAATCATTGTAATATCTTTTTTAATATAAATGAGTATAAGGATTTAAAAATTTGCAATTCATATAGCAATCACAATATTAGTCCAAATAATCGCAATTAGATATTTTTTCAAAATCGTGCAGCCCTAATTTAGGGATATTGCAATTTTTTAAATACAAAATAACAGACAATGATGAAACTGGAGATACTAAAGCTTTATTGGAAAATTTCGTAGCGCTGTAAGGCACGTTCTTCAAATACTTTTCTTTATTTTCATCTACTGCCATTGATGTCATATTAAAGTGACAGTTATCTCTTTTTAAGTGTTTTGGTTGATACGAGAGAAATGTTTTGTCACCAGTGACATGGAAAATATTAAGTTTTGGAGTATTAAACAGTCCAGACAAGTCTGAGAGAAATCCCGGTGGCATTATTGCACACTGAACCGAGATATTGATGCAGCGTCTGGTTTTTAAGGGGTGAAGCGGACATGGCCCCCAGCAACCTGGTCCCATTACTTTCAGATAGTGGTGATTTGGATGCAATCTACTGCACTCCATTGCACCATATATGTGTGCGTGCGTGGTCATAGGTGTTTTGTGTGTAATCTCTAATAAAGCAGTGATGAACTGTGGTGTGCAGCCATTTTGAGTGAGATGGACTGAATCTAAGTATTAAACTGCCTGCTCTGATGCTCTCTTTCTCTCATTCTCTCTCCACCTCTCTCACTCTCTTACTTGGCTCTTTTTTCAGTCGTGCACTCCGCCTGCAGGAAAGGAGGAATCTTCTAAAACGGTTATTTATCTACATCTCATTCCCTCTTTTCACCACCTCTTCCCTCTCTACACTATCAGAGCAGGACACAAACACGCGCTCAATCACACACATTCACAAATACACACACACAAACATACATACACACAGGCAGGATGTTTTGGGGTTGTAAATCCACCACTAACCGAGAAGCTGTCAGTGCCACACCTGATAAATAAGGAGCTCTTGTGAGTGTGTACATGTGCAAGTATGTAGACTTTACATGGTATGTGTGTTTAGGGGTGGGAAGTGTCGAATTTACGGCTTTCAGTTTAATGAAATGAACGATGAGGTCTCACTTAGAAAGTCATCAAGGGAGAGCAAGAGGAGAATGAACACAGAGGAGCACAAGCATGTCCATTATGCCAAGTTGAAAAGTGGAGAGTCCTCTTTGTGTTTGTAATTTGTTCACGTTAGAATAAAAGAACTGAAAAACTAAGTTTGAGTGTCTAAAAGTTATCATTCATTGAATATTTTAGGTATCTTAATTGTAAAATAATCTTAGGTCTTGATAAAAATGGATTGCATGGATTTGTTTAAACCTGAATTAATTGATTTGTTGTTTGTTTCTGCCACAAATTAGCATTAGCATCGATTTGGAGTCATGTTTCTGGCAACATTATGAATTCAAGTCCAATCACTCTCCTTTCAGCTGTTCTTGGTCTCGTACTCCTGAAAAATGTCTCTACAGCTGCTCAATGCTCCTTTATAAGCTTGTTGCTAACTTTGTTACTTTGCAGCTTCATCAAGGGCTTTTCTATTAAAACAGCTACCTGCTGCAGCCTGAGGTGATGTTGATGAGAGCAGTGAGAGCTACCAAGTTGCAGAAAGAAGCTATAAAGACATACCCTGGAGACTGTGTGAGCAACCTCTTTCACATGCAAAAAAGCTTTTTATATATTGTTAATATTAAAGTATTAATTGTTGCAACTTTAAATATACATCTTTGCAGTATAAGCTCAGGCTTGCAGTTTTGAAAATTACATTTATCGGCTAATGCTGTGAAGCAGCCAAGGTCAGATCCATTCAGGTTGGCTAAATTACAGCTAGGTGGCTAACCTTAGCTTGTTGGCTCTCTAATGGCGAGTAAAATCCCTTCTTATTGGATATGTTATGGTTAGCTTGCAAAATTACATCATCAGCTGAAACAGTCCATTATGTTAACTTTACTGTGTATTATCACACACTGGGTTGGTTTTAGCTAAAAAAGTATTAAAAGTTAAAGTAGGCTTTAAAGCAAAGATGTAGGCCTCTGCACAGCAATTACTTGCACTGACCAAGAGCAGTGCCAGGCAGGGGTGGAAAACTAGCTAACTGTAACCTATGGTAAGCTATCTGACGTGGGTTTGGTGTTGTTGTGTTGGCTAATGGATCAATTTTCAAACAGTTAGGTTGTCTTTGCGCGACTGGTTTTTGCAATGTCCTAAATAAAATAGAGGAACTCCTGTTTTCTGAAAGTTGCACGTAGAGCCTTTACTGGTCACTACTTTAACTTTCTCAAACACTTTTTTTCCTAACAGAAACTGTGTGTACACATTACTTACTTGTGACCATAATCCTGGGTTATATCCCTGCCCTAAGAAAAGACCAAGCATTGCCTGAGTTGATTTGAAACCCCAAGCGTAAGTATATACAATGCTATCTGTAGACTGTTGAAACTCATTTCATTGTTGCTACTGTATCACATCATGACAGTCATTACGTTCATGGAGACTCATCATATGTGTATTTCTATCCTTGAATGACTCTTCTTAAATGAGTCACGACCACATAATTGCCCGTTCTGCCCTTTCAAGAACTTTAGCTCCAATCACAGACCTCGACAGCATTGACATCAGATACACAGGCTTAGGGCAACAAGTAACTTAGCAACAGCCATGATGCAGGGTTAGAGCAATAGAAAGCACTTTATCTACAGTGTGGATTGTGTCATAAAGGAATTGCTAAATGGGTGCAATATGGCTTTTCCCGAGTGATGCATTTTTTAGCTTTTTTGCAACACCTAATAATGAGATTTTTCAAAGAGGTGCTGTATTCATCGTGAATAACTTTTTCAGAAAATAAGTGTTAAATGACTTTGCTGTCCAATCTTGCAGGTTAGACCGGGAATGGCTCTTTTTATGTCAGTCATGGGGTTATGCAGAGAGTGATGTTATCTTAGCTGGTATTTAACTTGTATGCAAGACTTGGGTGGTCCTTAAATACTTGTTTGGCTGTGCATCTTGTAGTTATTTTCTTTTCTTGCCCACAAAAATTCAGGATTACTTTCTTCTTGTAGTGTTGCAGACGTTGAGCATAGGCTCCTAATAAGACAGATATAATCAGATGTAAAGAGGATAGAAAACTATACTTTCCTGAGTTGTCTTGGTAATCCCCTTTACAAATGACTCAAAGGATGGTAGCGATACATATCAACAATGATATAAAATTCGATACATGTTCAGGGCAAAACACTTGTGTACATCTTGTTCTCAACTGATCTCACTGTACAGGGATTACTGTAACAGTATGAAGGGACTTAAACCTGTTTACAATAATACCATGAGGATGTTTCTGTGCAAAGATCTTAGACTGTGACTCTTATGATTGTCAGCATAATGCCCATATGTCAGGCAGTGATAAGGAACTGAAGCACTGATGTTTCCTATCAAAAGCTACTCATATTGAGATGTGATGATTCTGGTGCAGGAGTTTCTTTGTATCTTGAGAATCGGTGATGTTGCCTAGATGTTTTCTTTGTTATGTGCTTGTAGGTTAAAAGTGATGTTTGAAATATTTTTTAAACTTTTCTGTTTACTATCTTCTCAAATGGTCCTATGATTGAATTTGTTTATCGCTCAGCAGGCCCAAAAACACTCAAATGTTCACTGGAAATGTGCACACTTGGGATCAAAATGCAACATCAATTCTCTTACTAAATTTCAACAAAGTATTTTTCACCAAGGCTACAGCAAACCCCCACTGCTGCCTCCAGAACAGGCTTTTTTCGGGATTTAGTTCTTGAGTAAAACCATGAGAATTACCTCCTTTTCAACCTGAAAAAGACATAATTGGACTGGTCATCGGGTGAGAAAAATCCTGGTAGGCTGGTCAATCTGCCAGGTTGACCACAAATCACCTGTGACCAAATTAGTTCATATCAGATGTGAAATGTATAATCAGTGACAGACTCAAATGCCCGGCAGACAGATGCAATGCAAAATACATATTTTTAATAAATAATCCCTTGTCCCGTGCAACTGACTGGCCCAGCTGGCTGCCTGTGGTTGGGTATTGCTTCTCTCAGCCCAACTCTTGCTGCCAATAATTTTTGCTTCACTTGCACCCCCCTTCCCATCTCTGTTTGGTGGTGACATTCAGATAAATAATGGAGTGCAGCAAGATTGACAAACAAAAAGAAAGAAAAACAAACAAACATGCAAACGCAGTGGTGCTGATAAGTGGAGGTCCCCTGAAGCTGATGTGGCCAAATGTTTTAAAAATAACAGAGTATTCATTTGGTGCCATTGCCAGTCAATCATCTGAATCTAGTGAGCCTGAAGGCACTGGCAGCAGATGGGAAAGAGCAGGGAGAGCAGCCTATTGAGCACAGTGATACCGTTCATCTGTTCATAAAGATCAAGTGCTTCTTGTTTAAGTATGTTTAACTTTTCATAAAGTCATCAATGTCACTTTTTGTGAATCAACGTGGACAGGATGGGAAAACAAATAAAGGTTGACATGCTGCAGCAAACTGTCAAAATGTAGAACTCATTGTTTTGCATGGAAGGTTTTAATTATTTACAAGTTGTAATTAGCATTAACAAATTAGACACTAACCAGCATTGCAAAGCATTTTTTCTTGCACAAGGCTTTAATAAAGGGAAAAACTCGACAAAAATGGACTTAAATTTCTCTACTGTCTTACTGGATTTACTAGTGGTGGACTATGTGGTCTCCGTATATATGTAAATATAACGAATAACATTACATAATAAATGATCAATTTTTTACTAATATTAGCTACTATTTTAATGTTAACTTTTACTTTGATGTTATAATTAGATCTTAAAATAATTCTGATTCCGAATGCAGGTTGTGGGTAGCATTCTTTCCCTCCTTCTAGCCTGCCTCCACCTAAGAGAAACACATTTCCCCTTTTCATGCATATTTTGCTAAAATTAAAATGTTTATCACAGATCTTGTTCATGCAATGACTGGACGATCTTAGTCAAAAATCTAGCTTATCCCTAGAAAAAGATGTACTGTTTTGCAGATCCAAATAAAAATCACAAAAAAGGAACATTTTAAGTGTGGCTGATCACCTGCTGTCACATACATTTTAGATTTTTTCTCATTCTGCATTCTGTTGGAGTACATTATGAGGAGAAGGACAGTACACAAAAATATTTCTCCACAAAAGTGTATTGAACCCAACCTCTGTCAGTGACTTCTGAGAATTATCAGGATAAGGAAACAGAATAGCTGGAGTGTCAGAGTGGATGAGACTGTGATAGAAAAAGAACTGACAAGCAAAGAAGAAGTAAAATAAGCAAGAAATAAAAAAGGGCAGGTGTTCAGTGCCAACACTGGACAGCAGTGTTAACCTTGTAATGCTAGACTACACAACCCATCTACTTATCTCACATAAGCACTCTTCTCACACAGTTTGAATACAATGAATAACATGCAAAAAAGACCACAATAATCACATCCAGTCAAGGCTTGTCAGTTTGGTTGTAAACAAATGGAATGTGTGCAAGAGTGAGCATGTATCACGAGACAGAGATGAAGAGAGAAAGCACTTTGTCAGTGTAATCTAGAAACAGAGATGAAGAGAGAAAGCACTTTGTCAGTGTAATCTAGAAAGTTCAATCTTTTAGAGGTATATATTTTAGAACTTTGCAAAGACAAGAAACTTCCAGCTTTTGCTGAGGACACACATGGGATCCAGGTTGAAGAGCCTTAAGGCATTGTGCTACAATGTTCTCCAACACCTAAAATATTCTAAAAGTATTCTCAAGATTTTGCATGCTGTTACGCAAGCCAAAACTCAATGCATCTTTCTAAGCACATAAAATCCTCTCAGGTTCAGGCTTTAAAAACAGAAAGATAGCAACATTTAAAGATACAGAGTGTCCTAAATGAGACGTTACTGTCAGTAAGAAAATGGGTGCCTCTTACTTCAGTTCATCGTATTGTGTAAAGGTGATGTTACAGGAGGAGATGGAGGTCTAGGGTGACAGGGATTATTATGGGTGACCTAGTGGTTGGAGCCACCATCCAATTACTGAAAGGTCACAGGTTTGATTACAGAAAAAAAGCTGCAGTGTCCATCAACAAACATGTATCACGTCAAACGGTCCTTGAGATAGACCTTGACTGCCTGCCGACTCACTTGGCTCTAGTTCATGACTAGTGAACATGATGGTGTACATCTGTATTTCAATCAAGCTCAAAAATAAAAAATGGAAAATAAAAAGTAAAAGCTGCCACTCGAGTGTGAAAGAAATATTTAAGTTAGTAAAATATTATGAAAAACAAACAACTTTCATGCCAAATTTCAGAAAAATCAGATACAGTACATGTAAGAAAGAAGAGGAGCCCTGAGGTCAATGGTAACATACGTTAAAGTGAGGTCAAATGGAGTTGCTACCACCTCTCTTTATGTCTTGTACTTGTTCACATATCAAACATTTTTGTTTCAGAGAAGCTGTCAGTGTTAAAACAAAGCTCTTACATTTATTAATTATGGCTAAGTGTGCCAGAAACAAATTTTTGATGTCTCACTTAGAGAGCTAGAAGACTCTGATGTTGAGTACACCTTGAGATATCTGGTCAGCAGAACGATGATTAACCACTTAACAAGAGTCTCTTTCAGCCCTGCATGTGAAATTAAAGGCATCTTCAAAGTTTTAGCTATTATCTCTTGATCAAACGGCTGAGCATGGGTGGTGTTAAAGCAGGTTGAATGAGGCCTGGGTGCCATCCAACAAAACAGTCACACCCTCGATTATGCATAACTTCAAAGCAACAATATAAAACCTTTTCACCTTAAGCAACATTTTAAAAATCATTTTCATGTCAGAGTGATTTGTAAGACACTCTTTGGGCTCTCTCTCTCTGCCTCATCCATTTGGCCCTCCTATAGCTAGCTTCTTTGCTATGTAACTTTAAGTCCTGAAACTGAAAATAAATCATATACATTTATATGTCACACAACCGTAATTCCAGTGAAAACTGATTCTATTTTAAGGAGAAAATGTCCTCTGGTTTTCCCACTGATGTCCTGCTGCTCAGCCTTAATTCTGTGATTTACAGAGGCTCCTGAAAGCAACATAGGCTACCTGTTGTATACCACAGCTGCAGCATCAGGGCGTGTTAAAATTTTGCCCCACTGTCAGAGAAAGTTTGTCTCAGCGGCAGTATGGACGCCAGAACCAGAGCCAAGTGAGTGGGCAATGTAACTGGAATCAATAGCCTCTACTAACTTCATGACAGACAAACATATACTGTAAAGAGTAAGATGAAGAATAAAGACAGTGATCGAGCAAGAGGACCTGCAGGAGTTCTCTCAGACTACAGTGTGTAGTTGTTGGGGACAGCTATGTTGAATAGCTGTTAATGTTACGTTACGACTTTCCAACATTGTGCCTTCTGTTATGGGGATTTCTCTTGCGCTGTGGTATTTCTGGTAGTCATGTTATCATAATGCCATTTGCCATTTATCTAATCTTGACAGTAAAACATGGATGCTCGCAATTAATTCACAACTTTACAGAACACTGTTTTGTTACAGGTCGCAAATGTTAGTGGTGCTAACATTAGCTACTGGTGCAACTAACCTGCTGTGTACTCTGATATTAGTCATGCACACATAAGCACTAATGATGTCATGTTAGCCAAACAGTTGGTTAGCCACTGAGAAATAAGCAAACTGGCCTCTATTGTTTTGTACTTGATGCAAAGAAAAGGACTGTAATACCAAATTAATTGCCTCCCTAGTGAATGTTACAGCAAGGAGTTAGCAGCATATTGAATTTAGTTCAGGTTGTTCAAGCTTGGCATTCTGCTGTTCTGAGTTAGGCGACCGTTGACTGCCCCTTCAGTAGATGTCTTTAAAATATAACATTGGTATGATGCAGCTGAGTTTGTTTATTTGTATTTCCAGCTGGGTAAATCCATTTAGAAACTGTGGGGATGCCAAATCGCACAAGATACCAACTGCTACGTAATGTTAGCTATAATTTAAATCAGAGAGTAATTTGAAAAATGAGCTATCCATACAGATGCCATGAACCAAAATCTACAGAGACCAAAACTATGCTTTGTACCAGGCTGTAAACATGTTGTGGTAGGAGTTTAAGTGGTCATTTGACGAACCGTAGTTTCGCTTCCTCCAAACTGGCTTCATTTTTCAGCCCCAGCAGTAGCTGCTTCGTCTCAATGATGCTGGAGCCAGAAATGCACTACCTCTCTCATCCTCCTCTTCACACCCTCTGTCTTTTAAACAGTGTTTATAGATGTACAAAAAAGGGCTGTGACATCTCTTTTTCAGTATTTGCTTCAGTTTGGCCGCAGCTGCAGAAGAAGATTGTAGTGCGTTTTTACTTTGGTTTAAGTGGTGCATCTGATGTACTTTAGGTCAGGTGCATGGAGGGAGAGCTGTTTTGTGGCCTTTCAAATACAAGTGGGAATGCGGGTTGCATGGTTTGCACCTGCTACATGAGAGGAGGTGAAGGTAACTGCTAGAGGTATTTTAGATCAGGGAGTGGGTGTACTGGCTTCCAATCTAACTGCTCCAGCTTTAAGAGTTGTGATGTCTCATGGCCGCTGGTAACAGAAGATAAAAAGTTTGGCAAGGAAGGTCTCTCGTTGCTGTCATGTCTGCTTATGTAAAGCATGTGACACGGACAAAACTTTGTTAATGTTATTCAAAATGTTTGTCCACAGTAGCATCCTCAGTCAAAAACTCAAACACACTACACAAAAAGTGTAAGTAACTCAAGTGTACCTTTAAGATTTTAGAATCTTGCTGAAGTTCAAATGTTTTGTAAAATATACAATATTTCTTGTTTCTAGCCTCAAAGAACTTCAGTGGACATTGCTATGCACTCTCATTAAGGTCCAAAATGTACTGGATCAAAAAATGCATCAAGAGAGTGAATGAAGAATTGGGCAGGTCTGACATGAGCATACTCACTGTGCTGATCTGAGAAGCAAGAGGACATGTTGTTTTGCTTTTGTGAGAATTTTAAGATGAACAAGTCATTTCTTGGATCAGCTGTACAAAAGGACAATGGCAATTAGATTACTCGTTTTTTCTCATTTTGTGGTTAAGTGCCATGGTGGACCTCTTTCTTTCTTTCTTTTAGATATGAAATAAAAAGTACCAAAATGCTGTCTAATTTGGGGTTTGGGAAAATACTGTATGTTGCTGGGATGAATTATTAAATGCTGCAGCCTCATGTCTATTTAACGTTAAAGTAGGACTGCTCAGGTGGGGTTAAGCATTCAGGAGCGATGTCCACTCTAAGGACAGTTCTAGAGCACAAACAGATGTAAGGTTAGAGAAGCAGAACTGTGCTAGATGAAGCATGGGGGCTAGAGTTGAATGAGGAGACAATTAGGGTCTTGAGGTGCAGCACTCTTTAGAAGCTGGGATGTACAGGGACTAGATTTGTCCCCATCACTGGATTCTGATGAAATGGAGGCTGCTCTCCAAGTGGTCAGATTATTAATAATCTGGCAGCATCATCACTTTGGCACAGGCTGGCTTTTTTAAACTACAACGCTCCTGCTAAGCCTTCAGAGAAAATCTCTCAAACCAGCACAACTGAGTGAACAAAGCATACCTATACCTGCCTGCACATGAGGGAGGGCAGGGGCTGGTGCACCGGAGACTGAAACGCTAACTTTAATACTCCAGGCAGCTGTACTGCACAGGCTGAACATGTCAGAGCACAGCTGAAGAGAGCCAGAGATTTGCATCTGGAACTTGAGCACATTTGGATGCAACTTGACAGGGTAAAACATCACAAGACTCTATGGTGTTCACTTCCCAGGCCTTATGTCTGCTGGTATTTATATAACTGGAAAATGTAGAATGCCTCTGTCTTCAGCTCAGCCTGAGAGTCTTAGTTGCTTTATTTTCTCTCCTCTTTCTGTTTCACAATTCTCTCAAAAGTCTACACACACTTAGCTGATCGAAGGAGAGGATGAAGTTGAGTTGATGACAACTCATTTACATGAATCCTAAGTGAAATAAAGGTTTCCAAACAGGAGCAATTAATTAATGTAATCCATCTAAAACCAAAGCTAGACATTAACTCAGGCCAAAGAAGCTGCACTTTCGATATCACCTAACCTGAATCCGGCAACAATATTATTTTTAAGAAGTTCTGAGCTGGAATTTATGGATGCCTGAGCACCCATAAAAAAGTCTAAAATTGCCTATGCTTTTGTTTATGGGGGGGGAATAAAAAGAAAACTGAATTTCAAGAACAGAACAATGAGACTGATGCATGAATGATGGGAGCTGATGAAGCTGCAGGGTGCACAGAGAGGATGCAGACAGCTACATTTGTTGGAATGGAAGTATTTCTGTTTAGACAGACAGCTGACTAAAAGATGCGGCTGATTCGCATCCAGTAGAGACAAACCTCGAATGGGTGGGGGCGTTCTATGTGACAGTCAAAACCAGAAAACCTTGAGGCCCTTGAATATGTTAGTGAAGATCAGTGAATCAGTGGCAGACATTTCTAAGAGAGCAGAGTGTGGCTGAAGAAGAGACAGCTTTATAAGCATCCTGTAAGTTATCAAGTGATCTGCAGGGGAGGATTTTTGGCAATATTGTTCAATTGTACTGATAGGCTTTTACTTTAAAAACATACCTGCATGTGCTGAAGAGGAGTGCAGAGGAAAAACCCAAGAAACACTATAAAACATGATGTAATCCATAGAAATCACTTTTAAACTAACAATGTTAAACTTCTAGGCACAAAAGAGATAAACAGGCACATTAACTGATAGCATGTATGTGAGTCTGTGACACTTACATGAATAGCTAGGCAATGTGTGGCAAGAAAGAGGTTCTACTTCTTTACATCAACATTGTGTCTGCACAACTTCATCAGCTTTAAAAGCCAAGCTATTCTTGTGATTTTACTGGATTGACAGGTGAAAAAAGCAAACACAAATACAGACTTGTTCTTGTTAAGATGATGTCGCAGAATGCAGCAAGAAAAACAATATGCTTACAAAAATGAGAGGACTTTGTGTCAGTCACGGGCATGAACAGAACAGACATTTCACTTTGCCTGAAATGGCCTTTTGGCATTATTAGCATGCCCCATTCAAATCAAAGGCACACAGCTGGAGGCACTGCTAAAGGCAAGCTTGTGGGCCAAGCAAATTAGAATAAAAATACTAAGATCACAACCTGACAATGAGGAACACAGTTTGTGCGTGTAAGTGAAAATGTGTGTGTACGTGTGTGTGTGTGTAATAGCGTTAAGGTGGAAAATCAAACTTATATTTTGCTCCCATTTAATTCAAACTATTAATGATTCAAACATAAATGTGTCTCTAGGAGCTGGAAATAAAATCACTGGGTCAAGCTCATATTTCAGGTACTCTGATGGTCTTATGAGACATGTTTGAATTTCTATACATGTAAGGACCCTTGCTGATAATAATGCATCTAGAATTGAATTTAGTAATATATACGGTATGTAGCCCATATGTGCAGGTACAAGTATATGTATGTTTTTCTTTATTTTTGTTTATTTGTTGTTGTTGTGTTTATCTGTTTACACACTATGCAATGCTGTTTGTCATGTTTAGTGTCTTATAAGCCCATGCGGGTTGGGCATCTTGAGTGCACGACACTTAAATAAATTATTCATTCATTCATTCATTCATTCATTCATTCATTCCACCAAACCAGAGTAAGTGATTGTTGAAACAGTGAGGAGACTAACCAAGATGGTATTGGCGTGTTTGATGTTATTTCTGTCAAGTTTGAATGAAGTGTGCTTTCCAGTAGTCTGTGTGGTCAAATGACTGTTTTTGTTAATGGAATCTGGTGGCTTTGAGGACAGTAATATAATGCCTGTTTACAGGAAAGGGGTGTGGCTGTGCTCCTATTTGTTTTGGTCTGAGATGCTGGTGCTCTTGTGTGTCACCTAGTGGCAGTAAATGTCACATAGAACCTTTAATCTAATAGTCAATAATCTAATCTGTGATGGTCCTGCCACATTGTAGGTATTTTCAGTTTAAAACTGCTATAAAGTGTCGTGGTGTCGTTCCTTTGCACCTGTATCCTCTGACTATCTGACGGAGCCCCCAGTTTATTCTGAACAGTCAGACTGTTAAATGATGGTGTTTGTGGGTCATGAACTGAGCTTCATTGTTTTTTGTTTTTTTTTTGTTGTTCTTTTTCTTACCTGGACAAGATGATCAACATGTCAGAGCTGAATTATGGGGAAAGCATCCTAAAATAAATATTTGATCACCTGCTTGGTGACCATGTAAACAAACGTTGCTGTGTCTCTTGAATTCATTCAAATGCAGGGCCCATTCTGCCTGTTAACTTTTATTGCAGGCTTTTATTACAGTTGAATTATCCGTCTGTCCTTCGCTTTCACTTTGTTTCATTCTATCATTGACAGAGTCAGCAGAGCTGGATGAGGATGGAGTTGACGTGTGCCAGTTTTTCCTGATGGGAAAGTGTCGCTTTGGCCAAAGATGTTGGTTGTCTCACAGGTCTGCCCGCCTTATTTTGCTCAACAAACTTGGCAGCAAAGATGACTTTTAATTTCCCCATTAGATGATATGTACATCAGACAGACAGAGACTGACTAAACATGGGTGTTACCCAAAGTTCAGATGTGCTGCATGAGTCTGTGTCAAATGGCATTAAGGCTTATCATTTTTGCCATGTTTCATGGCTTCATATTTTGCTCTCTTTTGTACAGTGACCCATCAGTGCATGATTCAGAGGCTGTATCTCCTGACAAGGATGACAAACAGGATCGAGAAAAGATGGAAAAACACAAAAAGAAAGTGAATAAAGCAACAAAGCCAAAACACGAGGCGGAAGGTCGCTCCATTTTTAGCTTGTTTCTTAAGACATCTGATTATGACAGCATACTCTTAAGAGCCTGGTGGCCTTACATTAACACTTTTTAATATCTCACTCTCCTGCAGAGGTGAACAAAAAGCCTCGCATGCGCACGGCAGATGACGTCATCTCTCGGATCCTGTGGGACCCATCAGTGGATTCTTCAGAATTTGTGGTGGGGTATGTGGATCGCTTCCTCGGTGTGCTAGAGCGTCCCTTCAATGACTTCAGCTGGGACACCAGCCCCTACGACTGTGATTATTCTGTGGAGCTGGCCCTGCCCAGACACAGGATCCAATACTTCACCTACAGAGGGCACCGCGTCTGGGACCGCCACAGCAGGACTGACAGGGTGTTTGGCTCCACTGGTCAATCTCTGGCTCCCCCCTTTGGAGGGGAGGAGGAAGTAATGGGTAAGATGGGACCCTTTATTGCTGTCCCGCCTTACATACACAAATTTACAAATGCCAGAAGACTCTACAGAATTTTTCTCACCAAATATTATTTTTTTCCTTTACAAGGAGTAAACACGGATGACCAAGAACAACAACAAGACCTTGAATCAACAGAAGAGCAGCCATCCGTTGTCCGTGAGCAGGAAGAGAGTGAAACAGAGGAGTGTACTCAAACTGAGAACACACATCTGGAGGGAGAGAAGACGAGTGAGATGAATGTTCACAGCCCAGACTCAAAGCAACCCGAGCCAAATTGTAGAGGAAACACTTCTCAGGAACAACGAGAGTCACAGGGAGTGTGCGTCACGGAGGAGGCTGCAGTTAGGTGTGTTGTTCATGTTCATCCGTCAGATGTAACTAAGAGCAGATGATAACTCCTCAAAAGAAAAAAAAATCTCAAATAAAAAATGGTGTCTATAAGTTCTACATTCAATTAATACAATTTATTTATTTGCAATGAACAAGAGTTTTGTTATTTTGGAAGCAAAAAGCCAAATGTTGCCAGCTCTTCACATGTGAGTATTTGATGCATTTCTTTGTCTCAGATGATAATTTACTGAATATATTTGGGTTTTTGACTGTTAGTCTGAAAAAAAAGACATTTGAAGATGTCACCTCCTCAGGCTGCTAGGAATTCTAGCAGGCATTTTCAAAATTTTCTAAATCTCGGACAAATGATGAATCAAGAATAGCTTAAATCAGATCCTAACATTTGGTTTGAATGTGTGGAGCTTAGCTAACGCAGCATTTTAATATAGAGCAGACCAGGACTGGACGAGGGAGAAATAAGTTAATCGTCCACTAACAAAGTTTTTGGCAACTGACATACAAAGACACACCTCTGATCCCAGGATATTGCTCTGCTAGCTACTTCATTCCACAAGCTAATAGTCAAGTGAAGATTCCTGTGATTTACAAATTAGCTTCTGACACCAATTTGACTGGAAAAACATTCATACCTTCATCGTCAAAAACATAATATAATAATCTAATACTGTAATACTTTGGAGTAAAGGAGAGGGATTTGGGTATAAAAAGTCTCAGAAATTATGTTTCTAAATGTAGATTAGATGTACAACAACCAATAACAAAACAATTAACACAGGGACTCGGAGTTAGAACCTGGACAATGTATTTTTTATTTCACATTTTACATTTAGGAAATTGTATACTGTGTGAAATCTTGCAAGATACTCCTCTGCCTCTTAACTCATTTAACTCACCTGCTTTCATAACAGACATCGGGCTTCAAATGACCAAATGTCCATACAAGAGGAGGGGAGTGTAAAAAATGAGTCTGTGGAAAAGCCTTTGGAAGAATGGCAAGAAAGCTGGGAAGGCAATGAAGATGCTTTGGTGAGTCCAGTACAACTCGCCCTGACATACATTCTCGTTCAGTTTACGTTTAGGTGATGCATGGTGATGCTCTTTATGTTCTCTGTTGGAAATTGTTGGTAATCTTGACCTGCTACATGTGGAAAGTGTCTTGAGACAATTTCTGTTATGGTTTGGCACAGTGTACTTAAAAATCAATTTGACTTGACTTCTCTCTATACGCAGAGTTATCTCGGAGCCGTGAGCATCAGCCAGACTCATTCACCTCTGGAGCAGAGAGTGGAGAAGACTGGCGGTCGGCCACCCAAAAAACGACCCACGCACTTCATCACCTTCAGGGCCAACACTCCTGCGATCCTCTCCTGTTTCCAGCAGCTGCAGGAGGAGATCATCTCCCTTCTACCATCCTCTGCTCCACACTGGCAGACCTCCTCCTCCCTTCACGTCACCATGTGCCTCCTCAACTTGCCCAGCCCAGCTGAGGTTGCTGCTGCTGCGGAGATCCTCCGCCAGTTTGCCTATTTGGATCGTAACCCCCCAGTGAGTTTGACCTTCCCTGTGAAGCTAAAGCATTTTAATGGGAAGGTGCTTTTCCTGAGCCCCCAGCCTCAGTTTCAACTCCAGCAGCTCAACAGCGGCCTGCAGGAGGCCTACAGGAAGAAAGGCCTGCTGCACAGAGACTCCTACAACCCACGCTACCACCTCACACTGGCCAAGGTAGAGGACAAGGAGGGAGAGCGGATATTTGAAGGGGTGGGCGACCTGAAGGTGGGGAAAGGTTTAAACTTCGGCCGTCTGACGATAAACACCTTACATCTCTGTGCCATGGGTGTTAGCAAAGTGGATGGTTTTTATGAGACTGTGTGCAAGGTAACTCTTCGGTGATAAAAGATTGTGACATTTTCACTTTGCGCACTACATACATGTATGTTAATGAATAAGAGATGAGTTGGTGCCCTACCTCTGACATTTGCACTAGCCATGTGACTTTTACAACTACATCTGAAGTCTGTGCTGTACTGTTTTTAGTTAATTGGGACACGATGCACTTAAGATAATCGGGTGACATTTTTAGTCGAAGGCCTAAAGTGAACACAATTTATCCTGATGTGGGGCTGTAGCACAACCACATACACACTATGTTTAGTTCAGCTGTATTTAAATGCAAAAAGATACAATGGTCCTTTTAAACCCTTTAAGGGCAATACATTTTACGTCAACTCGGTTGCCTAATTAATTTTTATTTTTCAAAATTATAACAAAAGACAAAAGACAAGAAAAAAAACTGTGAAATTAAAAGATGCAAAATTGCGACAGAAGGCCTAAAAAGTGCTTATACAAGGCCTCTACCAACGTAGAACAAAAAATTCACTTTAAAATGAAAGATCAGCAACTGTAGGCTGGACAATAAACTAAGGAAAAAGTGAAGTATAGAAAAGAAAAAACAAACAGTAGTCAAGTATTGTATTAAACATTGTAAAAGAAAAACACCATAATGAAAGAGTCAGCATGCAACTTCAAGGCAGCACTTTTACATGTTAAGGAAGTTGTGTTTGCTTTGTTTTCCCCAGTTTTTGAAAAATCTTACAAAACCAAAAGTAATTATTTGATTTACTCAAAACTGTCTTATTGATAATCAAAAAAACATTTTTTTGCACAAGTCAAAAGGTCCCTCAGTCTAAGTCATGAAGAACTTTCCGTGTAAACTTCACCCGTTGTAGATGCATCGTCGTGTTTCCAGCTCCTGCAGGAGACACATGGAAGTTTTTTTTCCATCATCTTTGTGTCAGTTAAGTCACAGTCCAACGCACATGCAAAACAAAATGTTTCATTTCTTCCATTTGTTAACTTAATGGGTCAAACAAGGTGTTCAGGGTAAACTTTGAATGTGCTTCACTTTGATATCTACTGCTTTACAACTATACTGACAGCACAAAAGCATTTACCATGACGGGGTTTGTGCGAGACATAAATTGTGTTTGATGGGGAAAGATGATGTTTTCTTAACGTTTTCTTTTGTGCTTACGTTTTATGTTTCCTTTCAGCGGCAAATTGAAAAATGGTTGTATGCTGCTGCTCATTATTCCACAATTAACACAGTCAGTTTAGCATTGTTTTGACTGCGTTCCACAAGTTCACAACTTGCTCCACAAGATTGTTGACTTTGTATGCTTTTACATGAATTATAAGCACTAAATTGTCAAAGACAATAAATATGCAGATGGTTTCTTTAAATCTTGAGTGGTAATATTTCATCAGTGCAGTGATGGATGGCCTGGATGTGGTTCTGTTGCTGTGGTTTAACGCACAGACGCAGGCTGTGTAAATGCTCCTCGAACAACTCTTGCATACCTAATATAATTTTCTGTCTTCTTTCTCCTCTTCCTCCCAGATACACACACACAAACACACACCATGCATACACAGTATGAGTCAGTGAGTGTGCTCTGTGGCTCTCCAGTGTTTGCTCCCTTGCTCGCATTATCTCCCTGCCTCCCTTCCCCCACTCTCTTTTCAGTGACACAGAAAAACTAACGCCGCCCCCTCCCTCTTTGCTCACTCGCTTCTGCCCCCCTGTCACCAACGGCGGACAAACACCGTACTCTCTGCCACTCTTTTTTGCTGTGTTTCAACATTATGTCTCCAATTTGCATTTCTCAGCCAAAGCACCCACAGAGCATCACCTCCATCAACGTCCTCACATCACTTCTATCGTGTTATTGCGTGTTCTCCTCCAGCAGCGCTGTCACTGAATCAGTGTTGATGCTGTTCTGCAGCCTCTACTGATTATGTTTAAAAAAATCCATTGCATGCCGCTTTCCCCCTTCTCTCTATTCATTGTTCACTCTGTCTCTCTCCCTCCCTCCTCTCTCTCTCTCAGCATCACTCCCTGGGAACCCACTTTTTTTTTCCCTCCTCAGTATTTTACATTGCCTTTCCCTGCATCTCCCCCTCCCCTTATTCATCTATGTGTGCTTATGTGCGTCTCTCACTCCAATTTTATGTGCATCTCTGCCTCACATTAGCCCTCGACACATCGCAGCCTTACAGAGCTGTCACAAGGCAGGAGTTCACTATTTTGCATCCAACATGTGAGTGTTTTTTTTTCTTTCTTTTTTGAAAAACATCTTTCACTATAATTTAGCGCACATGGGCTGGCAGCGTTTCTGCTCTTCCTCTCAGTAATCTGGTCAGGGTTCAGTGTGGTAGTCTGCACAGAGATTGGTCAGGTTTAAGGGAGTGTGCATGGATGTAGGTGGGGGTCGGTGTTAGAAGTGTGCCGCTGGTATCTCAGTATGAAGTGAGTGAGGGTTAGACCCCCACTAATCCCCGTTAACAGATTAATTATCTTTGGGCAATATCGTGTTGCTGCCATGTTGTGAAGTCGCTTGGGTGTTAAGCTACGACGGGCTACAATGCAACGATAAAGGGTCCCTTAGGGGTGTCTCCTCAATCTTAATCCCTCTCTCTCTCTCTCTCTCTCTCTCTCTAACTCTCTCTCTCCCTCTCTGTCTCTCTCACTCACTCGCTCTCGCTGAGAGCTCCTCTCCCATCCATCAACACAAGCACCTCTTCACTGTCACCAGACAACTAGACAATTATTGGCTATTTAATATTTAAATAACTACAAGACTGTATTGTCTTATTTTTCTTCTCATTTCTCCTCATATTTTTGGCATATTTTTGGCATGTCTTTAAGCCTTTTTTTCAGGATGATGTTTTTTCAAGTGCATCAAGCGTTGATGGCTGGCAGTATACCTCTTTGAGTGGGTAAATATTTCACGGACACCGGCAAAGAAGACACAGAAGGAGAGAGAATCCTCCCAACGCAGCCGACAGAGGTAAGAGACTGATCTCTCTCCTCTCCACGGTCCCTTAATAGTTGATGTGATTGCAGAGATTAATCACTGGTCAATTAAAATATAGTATAAATGCACATTGCAGTGTATTGATAATTTGGAGCCTTGCTTATGTTTTTCAATGGATGTTCATGAAACCATCACACCACATTACCAGAATAGATTCATGCTTATCTTTGCAACCATTACACCTCATGGATGAATTCTTTAAGTGAGTTATCAGGTGATGCTTTTACGGTTTGATTGCGTCCAATTATTTTTCCACGCACTTGTAGTTTCATCCGTCTCATATTCTCACAAATTGCATTTGGGCTATTTGTTTAATCTGCAAGGCGGTGTGATATTTTTTGCTCTCCAGGGGTTTGTCGATTTGGTCAGTAGTGTGGAAGCATTTTGTCACCATCAACTTGTCATGCTGGACTCTTGCACACATCAGAGCACTGATTTGCTCTGACTTACTGACTATGAGCTGCACTCACTTACCTTCAGTCAGCTGCACTCACTTTAAAGGTTCATTGTTGGAACTGTGCATTAATTTTGCAGATGAATGTGAAGTGAAAATTGAATTTTAATTGAGAATATTTGTCTTTTCTGGTGGCTTCACAGGGAAGATGGAGGTAACTTCACAAAGCTGTTCATTAATTTTCTCCTGGCTGATGTAGCGTGTCATGAGGCTGTAAAGCTTTCTCATAAATTACAGTCATTAAAATCGTTGTTAGTAGGTTGTTAGACAACTGCTCAGGCTGTAATGTGAATCCTAACAGATTTTATGAGGCAAATTGGACACGTGCATCATTTCAGCAGCAAAAGGACTGCACTCGTTATATCCTCTAATCAAGAGAGATGCACTGTCTAAAAAAAAGATGAAGGTGGGGATGAGTTTCCTGTCCTGAAGATGATCCTAAATCCAGCTGGCAGAGATGCCTCAGCCTTGCTTTCATTAGCTGCCAAACAAAATGGCCCTTCTCTTTACATTCAGACATCATGGAGTCTCATATCATGCAAGTGGTTTTATACTCCATGACATCTGAGCTACGTACAGGATGAACGCGACAGAATCATTCTTCTTTTTTGTTTTGTTTTTCTTAAGAGCTCACAGTCGGACGAGAGTCGTTGCCATCTTTCTCCTCATCTCTCTCGTTCCTCCATCCTCTCCCCGCCGATTGAGCTCCAAAATCACATTTATTTGGGCTTTAGTTATGCAATGGTAAGAAGCACGATAACAAGGTGGCAGGAGACATCACGTCAGCTTGAGGCTTCCTGTCTATGACAACTGCTGAGTAACTGCTACTCCTGGACTTCGACCCCCCCAATTCTTCCATCAGCACCACATTAGGCTGCCCCAATAACTTTTTGAATACCTGACCTTTGACCTGATATCTGTCTTGTACAAGAACAACACAGATGAGCTGCTGTCTTGCATGATTCCATTTCCTGCTTGGATTACCTTTTATTTGCATCATAGGGAAAACCATCATTTGTACGGCATTGCCATCCATCAAAAGGACACGCTTTTCTATTTTGACCCACTTTAGAGGTGACAGTAAACACAACAGGTAGACTAGGTTCCTTTAATCACGGAATTATTCCCTTCCTTGATTGTTACACCTCCAAATGCTTTTACACTCTCCAAAGTCTATAAATGTACCTCATAAACCTGCCAATGAGACGTAGTTTTTTTTGTTTGTTTGTTTGTTCATTTGTTTTTTTTTAGATATTTTTCTGGGCTTTTGTGCCTTTATATACAGGATAGCTGAAGGGTGGACAGGAAACAGGGGAGAGAGAGGGGGAATGACATGCAGCAAAGGACCACAGGTGGAATCGAACCCGGGTCGGCTGCGTGAGGACATAGCCTCTGT
>JAQLOL010000008.1:9843838-9856972 GCA_029783665.1 Naso thynnoides | reverse complement strand
GTTGTGTTTATCTGTTTACACACTATGCAATGCTGTTTGTCATGTTTAGTGTCTTATAAGCCCATGCGGGTTGGGCACCTTGAGTGCACGACACTTAAATAAAATATTCATTCATACATTCATTCATCTAAAGTTTTAGACAGACAAAAGAAATGGTATAGGACATTGAAGCCAGGTTACACAAACAGTGACATGAAGTGGACTTAATACTGAATTAACAACCGAAGACATGCAACTTGGAAGTGACAGGTGGGCATGAAGACAGAACAGTGACAGATATCAAAAAGAAAAAATAGGTCTGATCTTAAGCTACAAGGGAACAATGAAAAAAACACACACATAACCACAGCTGTCTGCTGCTAATTCTGCTCAACTTTATTTGATTATTTTATATCACATTGTTAACAAAGCCAAAGTACAAGTACACCCCTGTCAGAAATAATCCTAAAACTCGGTTTAAGTAGAAATCTAAGAACAGTTTTATGAATAAGGCCCTTGGACTTGTGTCTCAAACTGCAATACATCTACATGACCAGCAGGAAAATCCCTTATATCAAGTCTAGACTTTCACTTAAAGATAAGATCATTTCCATATCAAAGTAAGGTTTAAAAAAACTACTTACACATGGTTTTCTGTTTAAGCCATGCTTGCGATCAGAATTGATCATGGGCACGTTTTATATACGAGGCCCACACTCTTAACCCTTAAATAGCCCTTTGAACACCCTTCTCTTAGCACAGGCGGCAGATCCCCGCTCACCGCATTTGCATATCACACAGTTGTGATGTTAATCTGGTCTGTTTGAACGCTGATCTGTCTGACTGGCCAGCTGCCTGCCAGCCTGTCTGTTTCTATGATCAGTTTTATGCATGTGGACAAAGGACAAAGACAGGAAATGAAAACACAAGAGAGTCTACAAATCTTCAAGCTGCAGGTTAAGACAACTGATGGAAAGAATTGTTTAAAAAAACACACACAAAAGACTAAATATAAGATGACAAGAGCTTGCACCTTGCAGGTTTCATCTTTCTGCATATTTCTCCCTCTGTTTGCCTCTCTTAACTGAAGATATATTACACACGGTATTTAACAAATGAATATGTTTGTGATAAACAAGGCAAATTAGTGCTGTTTGTGCTGCTATGACACAGGTGACAGCAGCTCAACTGTAAGCTGTACCCTTGTGAGACAGGTCAAGAGCATAAACCAGTTTCCCTTTACTGTCCTTGAGCAAAGCATTTAACCCCTGATTACTCCAGTGAACCAAAGGCCTTCTCAGCAATGTCACAGATTCATATATATCCTGCAGACCCACCAAGTATTTTGCTTTGTGAGTGTTGGTGCCTCTTTTTGAATAATGCAATGCAGAGACTCACTCACAAAAAACTCTTACAAACTTACATAACAAATCAATCCATCTGTGACTACGCAGGCTATAAGAAATCTTAAAGTTCTTCATTAGCATTTTCTTTAGGCTCCTGTATTGTTCTGAATAAAACATTGCTTAGTTTCTGGCCATATACAAGCGGTGTGTGAGTGTGCAGGTTTGAATGGCTGTGAATGTGGTTTCAGGGTGTGTGCGTGTGTGTGTATCCTTGGGGTACCAACCTATTGGAATTCATTGCTCCAGGCTGCATGTCCTCTACTTGCTCTCGCACACAAACACGCACGCATACACAAATACACACTCGCTGAGCGTGAGCTGGCATATCAGCTCCTATATGTTATAATGAGGGACCTGTTAGTGTGTCCAAGCATTGCGAGTGTGTGTTCCTTCAGCTTCTTTCCCTTTGACGACAACTTATTAATTTCAATTGTTGTGGTTAAAATGACAGAGACACACTTCACATTTAAAAAACGTCACATATTTATATATGGATAGCTAGCACAATACAGTTGAGAGCAACATTAAAATTCCAAGCCTTTTCAGGTTTTAAAGATCTTAAAGACAATCTTTTCCTTGTATGCATCCATGCATGAACAGGAGCACCACCTTTACAGATATTAGCGCTGCTGCTCAAGTTTTACATTATTCAACATTCCTCTCCTCTTTAGCCCCTCAACACGCACACGAAGCTGAGTGAAGGTGAAACAAAGTAAAGATAAGACAACGGTAGTGATCACAAACAGTGTTTGACCAGAAAATATTTGACTAAAACATGCCAGTGATGCTATATTGCACACGGTGTTCTCCAAGAAGTTTGCAGGTAGTGACATTATAAATTCTTGGTGTGTTATATGACTGAGCACTTACAAAATAACTTTTTAAGTGCAACATTGCCTGTCAAAAACCATTTACATAGTAAATAAAGGTGGACATTTGGCCTTGTGTGCTATGATTAATTAGGCATGCAGTAAACACACCAGTCATAATTTTGTTTTAATGAAACCTCAACGCCTGGCATTTGCTCCTGGTGCTCTTTACCAATGTTTTGAAAGTAAAAAAAAAAATGGAGTAACAGAAAAACCAGCATCAAAACTTGTGTGTGGAGGAATCAGGTTTATGCCAATGTAAAGAGTGGTTTGTGATATTTCAAAAAGTAACTGATAAAAAATTTACTGAGAGTTCAATTTCAGAGTCTCTACTGGCATGTAAAAACAAAACACAGTGAATTTTAGAACCTCAGAGCAGTCAACTGGGGGAAACACTGAAAGGTATATGTTGGTTTTCAATATCAGTAAATTTCTAACTCAATAAAACTCATTCAAACATTCTTCTCATGTTTTATACCTCAGAGCCAATCAATCTGAGAGCAGGTTTCTCTCAGTTTTTATTACAAGTTGTTTTCTTATGAGTATGTTTCACTTCAGAAGATGCCGTTTGTTCAAAGTCGATGTGCTTTCAATTTAAAGCATCTATGCATCCTGATGTATGCTGAGAACAGCAGTCAGTCATTTTAGAACACATTTACTTACTAGCACAATTCAAACTTAATTCATCGAGGCAGACTCGTAAGCCAACCCTTCCTTTCAAATGTGACTGCTGAAAACTGAACCTCACCACCGTCTGCAACACCTTCCATGCTCTTTCTCTCTTACCCTCTGATCCTTCCCACATTTAATAATTCATTCAAACACTGAAGATTGTTGCCTGTCCACTCTGCTGTATAAAACAATAATATAAATAACATACCAGTGTTGCAACAATCCACAAATAAGACCTATTTTTTGACTATTGGTTGTTGTAACTTTGGCCTGTTACGTGTGTATAATTTATAAAACAATTGTGCACATGATCTTGTAACAAATAAACTAAATCTAGAATTGCAACTTTGCAATGGAACAATAATGGGAAAAACAAAACATACTGTAAACAAATAACATTCTTAGGATACAATCGTTTGCATGATCAAACATTTTGCAACTCCAACATATCAGTCTGTTTTGCTTTTGCTTTCTTTCTCCTGCCTTGTTTTTGTTTTTCAGCTTTGCTGTTTTCTGAAGCTAAAATCAAACTAAATGCAGATTCCGGGACAAAACAGGAAATTAGGTTATTTCTTTTGCTGTGAAAAACAAACACTGCAAATAATGACTACATTCAGTGCATAAATTTAAATAGTTCAATTAATTATTAAAGCAGGAATACATCATTTCATTGATATACGTTATTACATAATTCAAACAAATACTGTTTTTCTTTATCATTTTATGTTTTTCATTAATACTGATGAGAGAACTAATGAGAGGGGGATCAGACAGAGGGAATAGAAAATATCTTTCTGACTTTCTCAGTCAGAGAAGATTTTTTCTCATTGAAGTAGTGTCATCTTGATCCCCACCTTTTTCCAGTCATGCCTTCATCCTCTACCCTCACCACATGACCTCACCTTGCCTGCATCCGCCCATTAATGTTGGATGGAAGAAGGCATTCTCTCCCTTCTTTCTGATCACCAGCAATCCAGTTCATCCATCCCTTCATTCCACCAACTGTACTTATATTCTGTACTGCTGAGATGGAACGAGTGCAATTTAGCTTTATTACGATATCCACTTCAAATCAATTGCAGTACACTGGATTTTTATTTTTGAAATACAAATGGTCTCAATTTTTTACAGCCCATGCCGCACTATTGCTTTGATTAATGGTGTTTAATTATGGCACTTGCCATCTTAAAAAAGATGGCAAGTGCCTCTCTTATATGTTATTAATATTACTTTTCTAAAGAAGCCATCAACTTCAGTTGCAAAACCTCCAGCAAACCACTGAAGAAAATTATCAAGGTGATTTCTACAGCATAGATCCATTTATATGCAATTTTTTTTTACTTTTTACAATGCCTAACACTGTAACCCATAAAGCCTCAAACTCAGAATTCTTAATGTGTGTCGACTAACAGCTACTGCTACTCTGTTCAATACAGTCAATTCTCCTGCCGCAAAGAATCTTCTTTGTCCATGTGTGTGATTTATGTTACCCACGGATTTACCTTCTAACCTCAGCTAGCCTCAATTTCTTTCCTTTTTGAAGCTCCTTGCCTACTATAGGGCCTTACAACTGTAAATCTTGAGTAACCACAAGTGGACATCAGTCATTTACCACATGATTCATGTGGGTGCATCTCAGAGATACTGTTTTAGTGACTCAAGTTTTAAAACAAGGGCCCAACCCATAAATTGATTGGCTGATATTAGCCTGTCGCAGATATATCCGTATCGATTGATATTTTGTCCGATATTAAAACTATTTTTTAAGGCTGGAAAAAATATTGGACCATTGATTTAAATGATGTAATCACCCAGTTTTTCCAGCAGAGGGTGAAACTAATAAGTGAAATGTTTAGTGTTCGGTGCATTGATGTTTGCAATAAAAATTTTAAAATCCAAGATATCCTTCCTCCATTACCTATCATTGTCACAAGTATTTGATAACCACATTTAGCTGATATCAGCACTGGCAGCAGCCTCAAAAATCCTTTATCAGTCTGACCCTTTTAAAAACTACTACAGTTAATAGTATGTTTGTGGCAGTAGCCATTAAGTCTGTTATTGAACACTCCACTTAACTACTCCACAGTCCGCCGTCCCCATCAAATGTGCAAATGTAAGGTGTAAAAATGCTGGTTTAGCCATATAGGTACTCTCCTCTTTCTCAAATGACTTTCAAGCAGATGATGCAAAGGAAAGTGCTGTAATTTACACATCTGCTGTTGAGTCAGATCTGTAGTACAGTGCCACAGCCACAGAAGCTGTTGCTATGGAATCACCAGTCTAAACCCCACACAAAAAAACCTACATGTATTTTTTTAAAAATCCTATAAGTCCTTGTTTGATCAATGGTGTTCTGATGTGTGAAGCAACAGACTTGGCAAAGGAAAACCCCTCCTCACCACAACTTAGGACCACAAAACTGCAACAGATGTCACTAATGCGTTCTTCAGGTTATCACTTAATATACTACCAACCAGCTGAACCATGACTGGAGAGAGATAAAAGCACATCTTCTTTAATGTAAAAGCTGCTTAACCAAACGAAGCACACACTGATTTTTTTTTTTTTGTTTGTTTAATGCGCTTCCTCTTGGACTCAGCAAGGACATCCAGGTCATCTGACAAGTTTCTTTTGTTCCTTATCTCCTCCCTTACTGTTAGGCACACAATGTGAGTCGACAAATATTAGTGTTTGAAATAAGGCACATATATTATGATTCATATGAAAGGGAAGTGATTTAAAATGAAATTTTGGGATTTTTATCAGACTCAATGTTGACATCTTTGTAGTAAGCTTCTCCTAGCTGAGAGCTGTTTTATTGGAGACAGTGTATACTTATCATAAAGTTTTAGAGCAAACCTCATTAAAGCTTGAAAAAAAAACAACTTAAGGGTAAACTTTGGAAGGTAAGAACAAGTGAATGTGCATTTCAGTTGAATAGGAAAATGGATTTGACTTGCAAACAGGCTTGTCTACTTAAGGAGGTTCTTGTTTCTCAACTTGTACAATACAGTGTTCTGCATGCTCTATCAGACTGCTGCAGCCAGCGTCCTGTTTGTGCTTTTGTCCGCTGCAGGGCTGGCAACGTCAACACAGGGGACACATGGAATCTGAAAAAGGCTACAGTAGCTCTGACATTGGACTGAGTTTGGGCTTACTGGCAGCGTTGGAGGAAAGAACGTAAGCAAAACTCTCTGTTATAATAGGCAATGACCTCTACCCCTCTCCATGACATGCTGTCAGTCCAGTGGAGGACCTTCAGTCATTGGCTTATTTCACAAAGCCATGCCAAAGAGCCTGTCAGGTGCCAAGTTTTGCTGACCACCAGCTAAACCCTACAATACCTCCTCCCACTGTCAAATCAGCTGCAGCATTAGCTCTGCCAGCTGGGAGGGTGTTCAGGAACATTTTGTATGCATAACCCACCACACACCCTCTACTCAGTGGCCTGTCTGCATCAGCCGAGCAATGTGGTGAACTTTAAAATATTCATGATCTGTGTTTTTGTGTCACCATATTAAATGTGAGAGCAGCAACTCTGTTGTTGACGCAGGTACAAACTGAGCACTTTAATCAATTTGGAGTCTTTTTCTTTTTGATTACAGATATTAAGACAATAACTCGCATTTCCTTGAAAGCAGAGTGACGTCAAAATGGAAATATAAACATGAACGTAACAGCTAAATTTATGCGTCTCTAGATTGAGTTTGAATTGTTTTTGTGTGCCATGAACAAGCCCCATGTGATGTGATGGGATGATGAACTCGTATAAAGTGAGAGGCTTAGAATGTTTTGCAAAATTTTTCCAGAACAAGGTGTGAGATTGCCTAAAGGAAAGTGTTTGTGAAAGCTCCTGTAGTAGAAATTGGAGTGTTTAAAAGAGCCTGAAGCTACAATTTTTCACCCTAATTTCTTTAGACTAACATCTTTTTATCTTTGTTTGATATGTTCTCTGTCTCCTTCCTCATCCTTCTCTTGTGTTCAGTCTTGAAATTTTTACTTTACTTAAGCCATTCACCCTCTATTTATTACTGTAAAGAAAAACACAGGGTGATGCTGCATAAAACGTGACTTCTCTTTTTTAAAAATCTTCTTCAAGTTAGTGTTTAACGTTGAGACAGAAAGCTATGACAACTGTTGTCTCTTGGTTTACAGTCAAGTGATGCAGACATACGCAAACTAGTACGCACACAGTACTTTTATCAAACTGGACCACCAACTGTTAGGAAAGAGGAATTTTAGTGAGATGAGAGGGAAACAGGAGAAGAAGAAAATGAGTGAGGAGAAAAAGACGGGCAAGAATTGAGAGGCAGAGGAAAACAAATTGAAAATGGAAATGGTTTGGTTAAAAAAAGAAAGGGAGAGGAAATGAAGAGATAAGGCGATTACACTTTCAGTCTGGTCAGAATCTCTTTTTTTCCTGAAAACATTGTCTGCTTCTAATTTACTCTAGTCATTACACTGATGACCTGTTGAGATCTGTACATTGTGTATGTGTGCATGCATGTGTGCAGCCAAATGTCATAACAGGGCTGAAATAGTCACAAAATGCAGCTGTTGGGTTTGTGTACATAAACACCAAATGTAAATTAATTTCTGTGACAATCAGCACTCAATCAAAGACAGAATTAATGTCTGTCCATACAAATCATAGGATTTTGTTATCATTTCACTGAACACCCCCTTTTTAAAAGACCGCAGGGGATGAGGAGCAGCCCAGCATATTTTTATATTTAACCCAGGCCTAGTTAATGTTACAGACTGACAAGTAGAAAGGCTAACAAGCTGTTCAAAAAATCTTTTAAATGCTGTTTAATTGTGTTGTGACTGAGATTCTGACATGCCACGCATCATGAAAAGAGACAAATGTTTTTTGGTTGAAAAAACATCACATTATCATCGAGCACATGCAGCTAACACGTCGCAGCTGACAGCAGCAGGTCGAGTTTTTCAGCTGCCTGGATGGCAGCAAAAAACTTGGCCAACATCACTGGTTATTCAATAATCACATAAATGTGGTTATACTGTGTTGTGATTGAGATTCTTGCCTGCCATGCATCATGGAAAGAGACAATTTGACATTTTTGTTTGAAATGAAGTTGCATTATTTTTAAGTAGATGCAGCAACAGGCCGGAGCTAAGCGCTAACAACAGCAGGTCCGGCTCAAATGGAGCCTACAGGCAAGACGAGTGGGATGACTAACCATCATTTCTCCACAAGTTATAGAATAATCACATAGGTGTTATAATGTATTGTGATATTAACATTCGTGCCAGGTTAAGTGCTTTTGTCCTGTGTTTTTTTAACCTGTTATGTTGTATGAACCAGGGGCAGCACGGGACTTATTCTTTCCTATGTGTACTAATAAAAAAACAAACAAACAAACAAACAAAAAACAGTACTTGCCAGGTCACAAAGGTTGTTATCCATCACATCGGATTATTCCTTTTATTTAATGTTGAGTAGTTTTCAGTGTTGGAGGGCTTTTGTTCCGCCAGAGCCTGAAATTCCTCTCAAAACAAACATGGCGCCACCACTGAGCAGAGTTGCTGTTTACGAGGGGTGTGCCGTTAGAAAAGGGAGGTGTGGCTGACATGCTGGTTTGTTTGGTGTAAAGCTGGTTGTGAACTGTGACCACTACCAGTAAATCAATTTTGCAAACAGCTCCATTTTGTATATAGACAGTTTTCTTTTGTTCTTCTGAAGTGGCATGTAAAAAATGTTTTCATTACCTCCAAGATAGAAGAAAGTCTTACTCAGCCTAATTTATCTATTGACTATCCCCCATGTTGCGTCATAAACCTCAAGATTTTAGAGCTCAGAAACCCTCACAAACTAACCACAGTGTTGCTGATTTTTCTCACAGTTTATAATAAAATTTGTCAGCCTGTGTATGAAACAACATGGAATCTACAACTGCACACTGTCATCCAATCTTATACTCTACGGTGATAACAATTATGGCCTTGATTCTTCTTAGATGCCGACTTTTCTGAAAAGTTCTTTTGTTGACAGAAGAAAAAGACTATTTTTCTACATCAACCTGATGCTTTCATTATCACCTGGAGAAGCTGCGCAATATGTCACCTCATGTGAATGTAACATTAAATGAGAAAAAGAACTGAGCATTATCTGGAGTCCCTTTAAAAGTGCGGCCAAGGCTCCCGAGGGCAGGGTTGCACCCCTGAGGCTGAGTCTGTCTAATCTCTTGATGAAAGTATTGACCTGTCTATGATCACATAATGGGGACTGGTGTTGGACCAAATCCCAATGAAACAGCTGGGGTCCATAGCAGTTATTGTACATAAAGCACAGCAGATCCAAAGAACACACAGTGAGCCCATTGTCCAAAAAGACACCCAAATGAAAGTGTTACAGCCCCAGTCTGTTCATTCCCCACAGGACACGATGCTGTAAATCCCTGCAGCAGAACAGAAAGAAAAAACTAACCCGTGGGATCGAGCAAGCGGAGACAGACTGCAGCATGTAAAGCTGCTACACAATCAGGAATTTTCAGAGGCTTTGCACAGTTCCACACTGGCTAAGAACTCATATGAACAACAAAAAGCCGACATCCCCTGAAAGCATAAAGTTGAGGAAAGAAGGAAACTCTCAATTTAAATAAAAGGCAACTTCTAGATTTCTAGAGGGATATCTATGGCAGTTTGTAGGTCAAGTTTTTTGAGGTGAATCTCACAGCATCTTTTGAATATAATAATGATACAATCTATTCAATATTTGACCTAATGATGTTCAATGCAGCTTTGTGACTCCATGCATGTGAAACACCCTGCCTCCAGAACATAACAAAATTGAAATAATTTTAATTCTTAATCAATCCGATACAATAAAATTTATGAAATTGTATTGTGGGACAGCATTCACTACACCAACAAGTACATTAGTAAAACAGTTATGATTCTCATATTTGATTTTAATAAAAGTCAGGAATTGATGTTTTAATAAAATTGTTCATTTCATATCCTCATTGTTCAGGTTCGTATACACCTGTATTTGCAGGCTGCTCTTTGTCCTTTCTGCACTGAAAACTCTCTTAGGGGTTTTGGCTGCCTCGAAGCAGCATGTGTTTGGTGTTCTAAATTTGGTTTGGCATTTAATGGAAAAGCAAATCTTTTGTTGTTGGCGGTGTTGTTGTTTGGCTTAAGCACAAAAATAACTGGGTAAGGTAAAGGGAACCCGATTTGGATTGAATTGACAACCAGCTCTGATGTTTTGTTCCCCCACCCATCCACCTTCAACTCTTCCTACCACAGACTTTGTTGCATCACTGGATGTTCTCCCATCATATTCACTGCATGCTGCTGCAGAGCTTTGTCACTTTGATGTAAGCATGTTGCTTTGGAGCACTGGCTAACATGACTGATGCAAACATTATTCCTAGGAGGCCATTCTTCATGTCTCTATTACCTTTAAAGGTGCTAGACAACTTCAAACCATCACCAAGGATAATACTGATAATTGCAGACACAGAGATACCACATGGTACCATCCTTTATATACTATTGGCTCACAAGCTTCTGGCCATCTTAGAAAGAGGTAAACGAAACAATCGTTTTGGACCGCACAAAAATTTTAAAATAATTAATTCACAATCAGTAATTTTTGGAGCTAAAGGTTCTTTAAAAAAAACGGAATATCAAATTTTCTGCAACTAACTGATGTTTAAGTTGAAAAATGCATAAACAGTGTCCCCTTAAACTCAATCACGTGCCTGCAGACATGCTTTGTTTCAGAGTCATCAGCTCTTAAACATGTTGGGGACTTTTGCTTTAAGGAGGATAATTGTTAATTGACGAGGTTCTGGAGATACTTACATACCTGTAATAAACACTGTCTGCTGTACGCCGGCTAGCAATGCAGGTAGTCGTCTCTTAACATTAGTTAGCTAACCTCATTAACCATCTTAATGTATCTTACTGCTTCTGTCCCTGGCAGAATTGACATCTAAGCCATATTAGTTAATGACAGCTTGTGAAGTTGTTCTCAACAGTGTTAGAATTACATACTGTACACAGTAACTTCTTGCCAAGTCTTCAATATGCTGCTTGGTCTGATAGGGCACACTTAAGAGCAGAGTGTCAATCATCAGATACTTATTTATGTCCTTTAAATGTCGCAAAAGGTTTTAATGTTCACAGCTCTAGTATTTACTGCCTGTTGTGTTTCACACGAGGGGGATCTTTCGACTTTCATCTGGTTCTCTGTCTGAATCCCCATCTTTCCTGCTGTCTCTCTCTTTTTGTGGGTTATGTCCTTTCTCATTAAAGTCACTCACTTAACTAAGTTATGGATCAGTGCCATCTGCTCTCCATGCAGCCAGATCGAGAGAAACAGAGACAGAACGAGATAAAGTGACAGCCGTACAAAGAAAAAGGTCGAATGAAGACAGGCGGACATCTGAGGGAAAGACAACAGAGAAAGACATGAGAACAAAGTAGAAAGAAAGAGGGCACGAAACTAAGGCGAGAGAGCTGAATGTATAAGGAGCATGATGAGTTTAAATTTATTTTCCCTGTGGCAACTGTCTGTTTCATACCAGAAGGTCACATCAGTGTCCAGATGTCACATGATGTTAAGCTAAGTGTGCGTGAGTGGGAGTTTGTCAAGAATAAATTAAAGACTTTAGTTAATAACATATTTAAGATGTGTTAAAGGAGCACCAGGCAAAGTTTGTTGACTTTATAGAGTTTAGCAGCTAAAATCAGCTACCAGACCTCCTAATAGACTGTAGTTTACATCAGTAATCTCTAAATATGATCAGTTTCCATTGTGAATTTCAGTGTAGAGCCAAATGCATCCATGAAATTCATCCATTTTTTTGCTACGAGTTGTAACTGTTTGTTTAAAGTACATCCAGTTTGTATGAATCCTCCCCTGCTGCTTTGCAGTGGGAGGCCATAACTGAAAAAAAAAGGCACGTACACTAATTAGAGTACAGGAACATATTGTCTGTTCTCAACAAAGCCATTCTTATTAGCACACATTACATCTGAAGAGGTAAATCAGTTTTATCTGCTCAGTGTGATCGGATGAATACCAGAAAGTAATTGCAATAATCACTGTTTGTCTGCAAAATAAATATCAATCATGTATAATTTCTAAATTTTATCTGTGCCATCAGAAAATTACAGTGTGTCCATCAAAAGCCGTCCACACCAATTTGGCGGGCACACTCATGGGACAAAAACACAAATTTTGGAAAAATATAAAAAGGAGAAAAGGTCAAAATATGTAAATATGTTTTTTTCTTTATGGCACTGACTTCTGGGCCCCTAGTAAAAATTATAAAAACTCTCCAAGAACAGCTGTGCTAGCACATTTTAGGTGCCATCTGAAGCCGTGCTCACCTGGCATGTACAGCAAAGCTTGGCAGGTTAGTGAGAAACACCTGGTCCATCCTTATTATTCTTCCAAAATCATGTAATTAAAAGCATTAAAGTGATTTGATTTGGTGACTGTTTACTCACAGTGCTGGCAACACTTTTCTCCAATGCAGCATATCAGTGAATCTGAGTGTGTGCAACACTGTGCAGGAGCTGAGCAGCAGGTTATGGTGATTGACGGCTCGGGATCCCAGTGCTTCATCTGAGATCAGCTCACCGTTTTGTTTCTGTGAAATAGGCGAGTCAAAATTTAGGGGGGAAAAAAAAGAAAGAAAGAAGAAACAAGGCCAATTTATAAAACCAACAACTGCAGCAGCTGTTTCTCATGAAGTAGAGCTGTTTGACGACTTTTTAGAAGGTCGCTGGTTCGATCCCCAGTGACTAATTTCTGAATGTGTAAATGTCCTTGAGCAAGATGGTGACCCAACTGGATTTGTGTGTGTGTGTGTGTGTTTGTGTTTCTGAAAAGCAGAAAGGCCCTTTGTATGGGAGCTCTCTGGCATTAATGTAGTAAAGAATGATTAAATGCTGACTTTTGTTGTGAAGTTGCATTTTTGTAACCATGAAAAGAGCTCATGCAATCCATTTACAACTGGCAATGACAATGATAATGTTGAATAGATTTCCTCTGGGTACTAAGACAAGATATTGAAGAAATAAAGCTCATCATATCAAGCAGCAACTGATCGAATTAGATAGTTAGATACATTTACTTGTACTGCATAACATTACTTAGACACACAATCAAACTTTGCCATCCTTTACCAAAATCCTAAATTTAGCAGACAGTTGAACGGAAA
>JAQLOL010000008.1:9818107-9834603 GCA_029783665.1 Naso thynnoides | reverse complement strand
AGCCGGAGCCTTGACGCCAAACTCAAATGTACAATAAAGCTGCTTCAAACATTTTAATCGTGAGTTGTCTGACTGAACTGGTGTCATTTATATTTAATGCATTTAATGTCTTACCTCATGTTACATTTGTTAACATATTAGTGATATGTTGTCTACTGTTTTTTGCAAAATAGCTACATTTATGATTAATTGGAAAAACATTTGGTTATTTGAAAAAAAAGTATTTCAAATTTAATGGTTGTTGGAACAAATATCTCCTCATCTTACTTAATACTGATTACTCCTGAGAGCTATTTTACCTCTCAGTCATCTATCCTTTATTGTGTTAAGCATCCAGAATGTAGAGTCATGAGTTTAACATCCAGCATTTAGCATAGCAGATTTAATGCTTAGCATATAGCAATTAGAATCATAAATTTATCATTTGCCATCTAGAGTTTAGCATTGTACATTTATCATATTTAGCATATAGCACTTAGCATCATGCATTTAGCATTTAGCATTCAGCATGGTGTATATATCATGTTTAGCATCTTTTTTAGCATTGTACATTCATGGTTTTGCATCAAGTGCTGAGTGTGCTGAGGTCCTGCATTTCTTCTGTCTTTACATAGCAAAGTTAACCTGGGCCAGTGGATATTTTTTATGTATTTTGTTACTGGAACTGGAGATTCAGTAGGTGCTAAATGATTCCTACTTCCTCAAACAGTTGATCTCCAGATTTGCTGTTTCATGTTTGCATTTTATCATCGTTGACTTGTTTGGGTTGCATTTTAAATGAACCAGTCTGAAGAACCTTAACAGGTAACATTAAGTTAACAGAAAAGCTTGTAGGTGGTAAAGGTGTGCAGTGTGTGTGTGTATGTCTGTGTACAGTGTGTGTGTGTGTGTGTTTCCCTGTGCTGTACATCTATGTGTGCTCCATTGTTTCAAAGAGGTGGACCATCCATCACCATTAGGCTGAAGCAGAGAGCCTGACTCACACTCAGGAACAATCTAATTCCGCTAAAAACACCTCTCTCCACCTTCTCTTCTTCACTTTCCCCCATTGTCGAGGTTTCTCTGCTTCACCTTCCTGTTTTCTCCCTTCCTCTTTCTCTCTCTGTGCAGGATTTAGCAACAGACTTCAGCAGATGAAAACCTCCCAAGCATGTCTGCAGTAATACCTCAGAAATGCACATGCTGTGCCTCACACACACACAGGATGCAATATTGTAGTCAGTATATTGTTCTAACTCAGCCTCTGGTGCGTGTGCATGTGTGCGTGTGTGTGTGTAGTTATCATTCTGTAAGCAGAGCTGAATGTGAGACGAGAGCCTCTTCAACTTTTTCTGTCAAGGACCCAAAGAGAGTGAAAGTAACACGCTGCAGCAAACTGAGGCTTTCCGTAAGACGAGTGGATTTTGGGCTTAAAATTGGGCTTGAAGAGTTTTAGAATAAGAAACAGTCACCAGCCCTTTTTTTCCCAACACAAACATGCACATAACCTTTAACTGTGAAATTCTAAAAGAAGACTGACAGACAAGTACAGCAGAGAAAGATTTATTTTGTGACATTTATGTCTTATTGGTGAGTATGAGCTGTGGGTGGCAAGAAATTGCTAATAAAAGAGGAAATGACTGCCGGAAAGATGGTATTTAAATAATACTGGGCTGTCAGTGCAGTAAAAAAGACAGCTATTTTTTTTAGAAGGGTGCATAACCAAAGAAAACAGAGAAAAAAAAATTAAACTCCCTTTTGCTCAAGATGTAGAAGACCTACAGAGACCAGAAAGCACTGTGCAGCACTGGACCAATAACTGATGACATACTGCAAGTTGGGCAGTGCTTGGTTTTATCCTTTGAGTCAGCAGAAGTCTTCTGGATGATGTGAGCACATCTCTCCGGTTTACAATAAGGTTGGGTGATATGACAAAAAAAGTCCCATTTGGCATTGTCACACCACATATTGGCGATAGGCGATATATTCACAGTAGAAAAGCAATTCCTGAAAAATCACTCCACAGCCCCCACATGTACCTAAGGATAGAACAGAAGGGAAGTTACTGGTCACGCTACCTCTTGGTCATGGTGTAGAAATAAAGGAGATTACTTTAAACTAAACAAGAACACATGAACTTAATGAAACAAATTTGAATTCTAAATCAATCAGAACACATTATATTCAACATAAATGAACATAAATAAACACATGCAAAGAACTCTGGGAAAAAACCCGCATCCACATCACCCAACACTCTACAAGCTGATAGCTGCAGCTAGCTTATCAGCTAATGAAGTAACGCTGATGTTACACAGATGCCAGATAGAATGATGGAACGTTTACCAAGACTGTTAGAGTTATACAAGCGTCTGACACAGAGTTACTACGGGCAGTTGAAGAGGAATTCTGGGATGACACAGAGAGTTGTGAGTGCTTAGGAGAGTTGCCGTCCACGTTAGCTCCTGCTAAGAGAATCTCTTGGAGTTACTCCTCCGATGGAGAAATGTCATTGTACAACGAGGATGATTTACAAGAGCACGCAACAGTCCAAAGGAGAGCTTGCATAGTTTGTAATGTGAGTACTGTTAAACATTTACGCAAATAATACAGTAATCACAATGTGCCGAGTCCCTCTCTGGAGTAACGTTAACCCATGGTGGATCATAACATTGCACATGCTTTGTATTTTTAATTAGGCTATTTGCAGAGTTTAATTCTTGAAGAGGCATACCAGTACAACTGCAAAATAAAAATACAAAAAGTACATACAATACAATATTAGCGCAAAATAGCAGCCAGTAAAAACAAGACATCATCAATGGCTCATCCAATCGCCACATGGCAATATATCATATATTATAGTTTACAGTTGTCCATTTGCATTTACTACTTGGATTGTAATGACATACAGTTTTTGCCTTCTGTTAAATCACTCATAAAAGGACAAAAATCAACACAAAATGCTTCTTGTGGCCAGCATCTACTCCAACAAAAGTTCCACCATTTAACTGAAAGTCATGACGTAACAATTGTTTAAACACATGATCTCTAAAATTTTCAACTAGTTTTGTCGGTATTTGGATCTAACTTATAAATCTATGGCTGTGATTTCAGGGTTTTGGGTGCATATTTTCGACATTTAGGTAAATATTTATATATATATGTATATATATGTATCTAGGTACTGTAGATTTCAAATGTTAAGGGGCATAGGGTTGGGTTCTTGGCCAAAAAAGTTGATTGGGACATACCTTATTCAAAGCAGTTCCACAGTCTTGGGGTTACATTGACAAAAATGCTGCATCATCTGTGACAGAGACCAAGAAGGTGGTAAAGGCCTCACAGATGGCTCAAAGCGTAGCTTGTCAAGCAAAGTCTTTTCAACAAGCCCAAAGAATAACAAGATCTTATTTTCTATCAATACACAATATATATTTATCTGTTTATTTGGGTGTTTGGTTTCTGTTGAGCGTATCATTGTGTATCATCAGGAGTATTGTATTGTACATGGTGTATTCTGTGTAAATTTGCCCTCCAGGATATGTTGTCTATACAGGACATGTGGATGGATGCAATTTGAAGATGTAGCAGCAGATGGATGATGATAGGTACATTTGCACAGTAAATTCTCATCTGTGCAGTTGTGAAGCAGATGTGCTCTGAGGTCGATAATATCAGCGGGGTTGTGAAGAGATCTTGTCCTATCAAAGATGGACAGAGAAAATTAGACCCATGGTAAATGTGGACACACCCGTCCCCTGCCGCTCTTACCACTGATCAGCCTGTGCTCATCTACTTTACCCTGTGAAGACCCACACCGTCCTGGTCAAACACTGATTTCCCCGAGTCTCAGTTATTTGTATTGTAGGATTAGCACTCAAACCTCCAAGTGCAGGAGGAGGCTCTACCCCTCAGGCCGTTTTCCTGATCGATAAAGATGGTTATCCGACTTGAATGTACTGAATGTCAAGTCAAGTCACTTTACCAGCCACAGTGCATCAGACAGTATTACTTTTTAGGTACTCGTGTTGTTCTAATTTGGAAACAATAAAGTATGCTTGCATATTTTTGAAAAATTGGAACTGTCTCTTCACTGACTACTCTCAAAAAGCTGTCAAAAAGTGTGGCAGGAAATAGATATATTTTTTACCCAGTAACAATGACCAGTTCTGGTTAAAAGTTCACTAATAGAGGCGGAATCATCCTGAGGCTATAGGTCAAATAAGCTGCAATCTGATCTGACTAAAACTCCTCGCAGGTTAGTCTTAGGTGGAGATTGTGTCTTAACTGCAGTAATGCTGTGTCTGCTTTTTTTGCAGGGATACAGCAGGAGTCTTTTCTTCTTTAAATACTTCTGTTCTTTGAAGTGGCATAATTTAGAAAATGATTGTTCAAACAAATCTATGCATGCATTGTGTAGTATTTCAACTCTGTTGACTGTTGGCGAGAACTGGGGCGTACAGCCATGTTTCTCTCTGCCTCTTGCTCCTGCTGCAAGTCTGCTGCTTTGGGGTCTCACACTGCAATATTGAAGTCATGCAAGTATAACCTGCATTCTGTGAAACCTCTATTCTGTGGACATTGAACACTAAACATGTTGTACAATCCTTATTCCAAAAAAGAAGGATGCCATACCAAACATTAATAAAAACAGAATGCAATCATTAAATGGTGTTTTTCGGTGTTCAAGGACTCACGTAGTGTCCTCTAAAAGTCGTTTTTTTTCACAAAGTGGTGAAACTTGCCCTATCATGCTAATGAGCCTCTGAGCCTTTTGAGGACATCTCATTTTATAGCTTATCATGATATTAACACCTGTCATCACTGAAACTGTTCATCTGTGTAATGTTCCAAACGGACGTTTTAGGGCATTCCATAACATTCCCAGTCTTTTTTTGCACCGCTCCCAATTTGTTTGAGACATACTGCTAGCATCCAATTCAGCATAAGCACAAATATCAAGTCAGTCGATTTGTTAAAACATTTAATATGCTTTCTTTGAGCTGTTTTTAACAGAGCATGTGTCAGAAAGGATTAGCAAATTGTCACATTCTGTTTAACATTTATATTTTACGCAGCCTCCCAATGTTTGGTGAATCAAGTTTGCATATTTATGAGCTAAAATCTAACATTTTGATTGCACCACATGGGGTATTTTTTCTTTCTAGGGCACTCTCTTGGGATAAATGCTGGTTACAGTATGTTAGGAGTGAACTGACTCCTGTGAAAAGCCAAAGAGGCATGCAAAAATCTTCCCTCAACAGACTAAAGGTAAGAAGAGGGAGAGAGAAGTGGAGACGAAGGCTTGTTATCTAGGCTGAGAGATGGGAAAGGATTGGAGGAAGTGATTTATTTTTCAGTTCTCTTCACATATGATTAGTTCTCCTCAGAAACATGTAGGAGACAACCGCGGCTGTCAATTACATATCGGAGAAAGGAAAGATAAAAGGTTTCGCCTGTAAAGAGTAATAAGACATCGGAAAAACCAGTAATGTAACTATGAACTTCATGCAAGCCTGAGGTTTTTTTGATGCCATGCAGGTATGTGGTGGTGAGTTCACTCAATCACTCATGGCTTTGGCTCTTTGCCTGTTAGCATTACAATACGCCAGCTCTGAAATGTAGTGTGAATGTGAAACAGGGCATTGATGCAAAAAAAAAAAAAAAAAGAACTCGCTGCAACACTGTGTGGGCAGTGCCCATTTGCAGAGATGACAAAGAGGCTTGGCACAGGTTAAAGTCTCTTTATATATGACTCAGCAGGACAACAACTATAAAATAAAGCGCCACTGCCAACAGGGCAGGAGTTGAGCCGAACAAAAACCGTGGACAAGCAGCAAGAAACAGAAGACCTTACAGAGCAGCTAAACAGAAGCTAATCATCATTCCCTCTACACAAGGAGACAAACTAGAAAAACTAGATTAACAGCTGTTGTCTGCTATAGACTAAGCAATTTGCTGCTAAAGGCACACCACTCTCTGCGGGGAAAAGAGGAGAAAGCAATGACAAGCAGAACGCTTGCATGTTTGTACTGGCTATGAACTCCCACTGGTGGCTTTTTTGCCTGCTGGCTGCCACAAGGACTAGAACCCCGGACAGTTCCTTTACTGCTGATAGACCCATGATCAGCACTCTGGACAGAGACAGGGAGAGCAGCCAAGAGACTTTTTAGACAAAGTTCTTCTACTGTAACTAGTTGGCAGCCAAATTCATTTTCCACTGTCACGGTCACAAACACAGAATTTATGGACAACCAAATGGAGGTTTAATTTACGTGGCAGCAACAAGGTGACCAGCATTTAAATGACTTTTGGATTTGTTTTAGATTTGTTCTCATAATATCTAAAACTACCTGCAGAGAGAAGTCCATGTTTTCAATAGACTAGTTACTTCTCTGTGTTGAATTCTGCAGTGTTATTTGAGGTGAAGCAGTAACTCAACAAAGCTACAAAAGCCCCACAAACATTGTTTCGAGCATCCTCCTTTGTACCTTCGCCTTGATCTAAGGGTGGATACAGTGCCGGCTTCCAATGCATTACACATAAAGGCCAAGCTGCAGAGAAAACACACTGCCTCTGTAAATACACAGTGTTAAAATGTATTTAATGTATGTGGCTATTGTAAGTGAAATCTATCTCTGCCTCGGCTATCTGATACCCTGATAAATGCACTGTTTGTTTTTCTGCCAGCGAAAGTGTTTTTGTGAGAAAACAATCTGAAAGTCATTTCCACCGGAAGACTTTGCGGCGTGTGTGTTTGTGTGTGTGCATGTGAGAAAGCAACATTGTGTGTACAACTTGCGTGTGTGAATGTGCATGTGAGTGTGATGGAGAGCAAAGCCCACTGGAGAAAACCCAGACAAAACACTTCAACTCTGAATTCACTTCTTACTCCTTCTCTCTCTTTTCACCAAGGAGTGACTAAGAGGCAGAGATGCTGGATTAGGGTTGGATGTGTGTGTCCCTGTGTGTTAATGTGCGTATGTGTCAGTATGTGTGCAGAATTGGATTCGGAGTACAGGTACTTGAGCACGTCTGGGCTTCAAGGAGATGAAACCTCTCCTAGCAACTCCCTCTCTCATAAATACACACATGTAACTGAGAAAGGTGCAAAACTAACAACGTGCATTAGTTCAAAATCTCACACATACTGAGGATTTTTACATTTGCCCTTGTTACCGTAAAAAGAGAGCGCAAACATTCAAAGCCAAAGCCAAACTGATATCAGCTTACCAATATTATTAGTTTACCGATTATTGGCCCATGTTGGCCTGCCGCAGATATATTGGTATCAGCATGTATGTTCTCCGTAGTTTGTCGGGAAGAGGGCTGATGTAAGAATGTAAGATATCCTGCCTCCATTTTATATCTTTTTTACATGAATTTGAAAACCACAGTTAGCAGATATTGTATTATATCGACAGATATACCATATGTTGGAACTTACATTGGCACTGAAACCAAAAAATTCAACATTGGTCAGGCCCTACTCAGTGCTACTTAAACACATTTTTTGACACTATAAATAAAACTTGAGACCCTGTTTTCACGAGGTAGAGAAAGAGAGAGCATATTAGGAGGGAAAACACAAGACGGGTAAATTCAAAAGAAGGAAAAGGTACATTGTAAAAGTCAATACATGAGGAAAAGAAATGGGAAATCAGGAAACAGGAGGAAAATAGTGAGATCAGAATAAATATGAGTTTGAAGGAGTAAGGGACGATAAAGCAGCTGAGATATTTCAAAATGTGGGCTCTGTGGTGGTTGTTGTTGCCCTGTCCACTTTAACTACTTTGAAAGATTGGCAGGTAACATTATAATTGGTTGTACAAGTCTTTTGCTATGCGGCACGGTGCCCATTTAACCCCGAAGCCTGTTTCATGGCCTGCATATTACCCTAGTGACCTAAACACTCATACGCCCACAAACACGCAAACACAGAAGCATAAACACATTGTTATTAGGTGCTGTTAAGGTCCATGTAAGCTGTGTGTCTAAATAAAGACAACAATGTGCTTCAGTGTTCCGATTCAGCCAAGCTACACAGCAGGAGTGTGTGTGTGCCTCTATTTTTAAGCAAAGTGTGTGCTGTACGTCTCCGCTGGAGTTTTTCTGAGGGTGTGTGTACGTGTGTGTGTTTAAAGCTATTGTCTTGCCTCTCCTCTCAGCTGAAGCCAATTAACTTCACTGCTCAGCTGGTGATAACACACACACACACACACACACACACACACACACACACACACACATGAGCTCTCTCTCACACAAACACGCACAAAAAATTATGAGTAGGCATACACCCGCAGATGCATTTTGGGAGAGGCAAAGCTGTTTACTTGAGCGCTGTTGTTAAGGTGAGAAGACAATGTTTAGGGTTTGAAAATGTTTTTAGAGCAACATTTTTAAAACCAGTTTTCACACATTTTACTTTATTAGAAAACACAGTGTAAGGCAGGACTTAAAAGGAGAGATTATAGATGTTATTGACCAATGTGCCCTGCATTACAAAATACAAAAAAATAGGCCTGAAATTATGCCATCAGATGATTTCATTAGAAATGACTGTTTACAGAAAATGGATAAACAATTAGACTCATAATGAAAGCTTTGCTAAAGAGAGTCCAAGCAGCTGCAAGTAATTTATTTAGTTGGATTAAAAATAACATACTTGCACACTTAACATTAAGTCTTTGTTGTATTAGAAGAACAATATCTAAAATAAAGCACATACAGAGGAATAGAGGAGGTTGGGACTGTGGAAGGAGGAGTGTCAATGTGGTCTAGTTACATGTGCATCAGGAGAATAAAGAAAGTTTTTGGATTACTATACATGGCTGTTAGCCATACTGATGAAGAATGAGCCGCTGATGGTGACACATGAATGAAGTTCGTGACACTGTTTGGCTGATGCAAACACAACTTCTGTTCTCAGCCTGGAGTGATGCTCTGCTCCACATGTGGCCCTGTGATCCAGAGCAAACCAGGTTGGGATTGTGATTGAAGAGGAAAGTAGAGATATAAAAGAGAAAAAAAGAGAAGAAAAGGAAGTTAAATTGTTATGTAATGAGGACTCCAAGTTGGGGACATTATTAAGGTTCATGGTTGGAGCATGGTTTTTCCAATGAACGACTGGAAACAGAATGCCTTTACATATGATATTTAAATATCATTCACTGGCAAAGTAACACACCATACTGGGGCTATACAATTAGTTGAAATAATCAAAATTGCAATATGGCCTTTTCTGCAATTTTAAATTGCACTTAGGTGCAATATTTGTTGAAGCAGAAATGTATTTGTTAAAATACTGTTTTAATTCAAATATTGTGGTTGTCCTGGCCTACACGTCTACAGACATACGAATGATGAATGAAAAATCTTTATTTCAAACATAGTAAAAACAAACAAAAGTATTTTATCTAAATACTTAATTGACAAGGAAGTACATGTTCAAAAAGGAGACAGACATAAGAAGACATCTTTTTTTAGTACAGATCCCTGCAAAAATCACACCATATTTTTAAATATGTTTGTCAATCAAAACAAGAATAATGATGATGCAGAGACCATTCTCTCTCATATAACAAATTACACTGCAATTACAGTATCAAGGCAAAAAAAATTACAATTAGAATTCTTTTTTATTAAAAACTGCGCAGCCCTGTACTGTACAATATCAAATTCTGTTCTACTACATCACATTTCATGCAGTGAGGAAACTGGCTGTCTACATTACATTTAACTAGAATCGGAGCTGTAAAAAAATCTTTCATATTCCATTTTAGTCACATAACTAAAGCTAGCCAACTTCTTTCTGACCGTCATTCTTGCAGGTAAAGATGAAACTTTGCATCGAGGGGATCAGAGAGTTAATGCGATAAAATGGCTCCTGCAGATTGAAGAATAAAAAACTTTCAGGTTGCTGCTATGTTGGTTGAAATGATGCAGCAGTGTTTGCTGTTGAGCACTGCATCAGCAGTATAACTGAACAAAGTGGGCAGAGCATTGTCAGCTTATATAAACAGCATTAATACAAGGGGCACATTGGGAACTCTCTCCAAAGACTTGCTCTAATTATCCTCTTACAATTACAGGCATCAGCTTACAGTATGTGTTACAGTTAAAATACACCAATGGATATGTGAAAACAAATATAATTCCCAGTGTCTGATGTGACATCTCAAACATATGCATGCATGATTTGAGATCCACCGTCTCTGCCAGAAGAGCTACGAGTCCAACATGGTGATTCATGCCTTGGATTCCTCCAAAAGTGCAATATAGATTTCAGATCAGGGAGTTGGCAAGAAAATTATCATTGTTGATGACTCAAACTGTTTCAAAAAGACATGTATGGACACACGTGCAAACAAATTTTTCAGAATCTGTTATCATTGCATTGAAGGAGTGCTGAGTTGACAAGTGTGTGACAACTAATCTTTCTGCTTATGGAGGGGTCACATCGGTGATGTCTTTGTCGATGCAGAGTCAGGCTATTGATTCCGCCCTTCTGTTTTTGGGTGTAACACAGTTATATACCTCTGCCTACCTTCCCCTCTCTTCTGTCACTCACTCTGAATGTTTCTGGACCACAATTACTTTTCTCTCCATCTGCCAGACAGATTACATTTTACTTGTTACACAGCAACCGGGGCAACCCAAATAAATCCAGTGTTGTGTATTCCAGGTTTCAAAAGTAGTTTCTAATACAAAAATGACTCTTCAAAGAATGACTAAAACTTCCTAATTGAAAGACAGTTACATCGGCTATTATGCTGTTGATAAGCTTGGGTAGAAGAGACTGGAATGGTGTATTGGTGTATAATCTAATACAGATGTGGAGTCTGCTGAAAACCCCTGTGCTTTACCAGTAAGAACATTTACAAAACCCAGGTGCTTGACAATGACTCTTTCTTTTTTTTTTTTTTTTGACAAATACAGACTATAGTCACAATTCCAACCAAAGTGTCCTGAATTTTAAGTCCTAATAACCAAAAGTTCCTTCAGCTCTTTGTCATCTGCATTTTAATCTAATCTTAAAAACTCAGTAACTGCCAGTTCTAAGTTAACTAGCAAACAAAGTAACAAACAACAAATAAAAGATGCTAACTGCAATAGCCATTCCAGTACATTTATTAGTTGCAGTTGATGATTTTATGACTGCTCGTCTAAGTCTGGGATTAACTTAGGGCTCAGGCATGAGTGACTGAATCCCTGACTTTTCCTTTATCTGGTAATCCAGCAAATCCTGCTCCTTCCACCACTGATCAGTTATATAACGCTTTAAACAGGTACAATAGGTATTATTAATCAAGGCTGAACTTTTCCTCTAGCTAACATCACTAACAGCTTTGCTAGGAGAGTAACACCGGAGGATCTCCACTAGCTTGTCAAATGTGATTTCTCCTGCTGTTTTAAAGCTGGGGTAGGCAACATTTGGAAATCAAGTTAGCTGTAGCATGAGACTCCAAAGAAGGCAACTCTGCTGGACCCTTCCCTTCCTGTTTTGGCTCCTGCTTGCCATTTATTTGGTATGCTTTTGCTCTCTCTTTTGAGTCCAGTTTGCAACAAAGATTCACACCAAAAGGAAAACAGTTACAGGGCAAGTTACAGCAGAGTAAACTGGTCCGTCTCAGTTTGGCTCAAGCCGACCAATGGTGTCACCTGCGGACAGTTTCAGAAAGTCAGGCATGTCACTTGTTTCAACAGCTAATTAGCTCAAGCTACATCACCTGTCACTAAGAGGTGCAGCATAGAGCAGCCCATAAGAACACATGCTCTCTGAAATTGCTGCGATTGGCCAAAAATACCCCATCATGATCTAAATGCTCATGTGCTATGTAAAAATGGTGAACTCCAGATGACTCAACTTAAGAGAAAACACCAGCTCTTTGCCTTTTTTAAAGTAATTCAAGGTTTTATGCCATGTGCCCTCTATATATCCTACAAACAGTTGAGAAAATTCGACACAGTCACTGGGTGCCTTGCTCAAAGGCAACTAGATGAAAGTGTCAGTTCACCCTCTGGGTACTGAAATGTCCTTTTAGGTCGCAACCCAAAATCTGCCACCTCCTGTATCATATCCACCCCAAGGAGCCTGACCAGAAAGAATAATATATGTACTGTATTCAGAGGAAGTGAGAGATAGAAAGAGAGAGGGTGCAAAGGTATTGGGAAAGGGGAAAAGGAGGGACAAAGAGGGAGAGACATTTAATAATGTATGCATTCTCATGTGAGAGAGAGCCCAGAGAGTGCGGGTGTGTGAGAAAAAAAAGGGGGAGAGACCTAGAGAGAAACACTGTGTGTATGTAAGAGAGACATTTCTGTGACCTTCTGCCTTGCAAAGCCCCATCTGACTAAGAAATGAGGAGGGATGGAGTGATGGGAGGGAAGAGGAGAGAGGAGACTGCTAATGAGAATGGAGAGGGATGAAGGTGGAGAGAGATACAAAGATGGAATGGTGGGATTTGGCCATAAGTGTTGAATATCTGACATTTATCCAAACGATAACACCCTCCCTTAGTCTTTTAAAATAGTTGCCCTGCAGAGATGGACAGAATGACACACTGTGGACTTTGGGAGGACTACACAGTAAGAGGGACTGCAACCAAACCTGTTATTTTTCTAACAGTTTAAAATCTGAAATACTCTTCTTTCTTGATCAGAAATAAAGTGTCACAGTCTTGTATCAACACTTGAGTGTATTTGATTTGAGAAGAATCCATACTGCTTGATCATCAGGGAGAAGCCTGATATTATGATGCTGCTGTGGCTGAAAACCTGTCTGCAGATCACACAGCAAATCGGCAGTGTAAAGCTGCCACCTCCTCTTTCCCGGAGGACAGAGCTAATTATGATCCAACAACTTGTGTATATCTAGCTTCATTACCCATAAGCTCATCTAAAGGTTGCTATAGTAACACACCTTAAGGTACTTTTATTTAACCTGTCTGACTGACAATGCTGTATCATCCCAGGTGGCTGATAAAAGCAAACACTTTGCCAATATGGTGATAAACACATTGTGATGATCACAAGAAAGCCATAATCTGCAAAATTTTTGCATAAATGATGTTTGCTGTGCTTTCCCCAAGACATTCAGTCCCTTCATTAAAGGTTTTGCTGTGTTGTTATAAACACCTTGCAGAAAGGGAAAACACCTAATAAACAAAAGGTAGTCTGAGTATTCAGAAGGACCTAAAATATGTCACAAAATGGAAAGGAACAGTCACCACAGCAGCAGAGCAGCATCAGGTTATTCCTCCCTTGCGAGTTGCCCTTGCTTGGACCTATTATTGTAACTGTTTTCCTCCTGCCTGCTGCCTTATTGGTAGGTGTGGGGCTCAGGACAAACCTAGCTTAAAACCAGCAGCTCCAGCAGCTCTATGCACCAGGGAGTGTGTGTTGTCTGCAGTGAGCTGCACTGCTGCTAATGGTGTCTAAGCTCAGATGCTGGTTTAGCAAGTTGAAGCCAACAGCAGCCCTGGTGTAAAAAACCTATTCTGTGCCCAGTACATTAGCCTGGAGGGGAGTCAGGGCTACTGCCCTGGCTCTCAGACACCAGGGCTGAGTTCATGGCAATCTTCCATGGCCCCCAGCTGGGGTGAGGAGCAGACTGTGTCACGATTCATCATGTTTTCATCCAGCAAAAGGGCTGTTTCAGACCAAGTTAGGCTTTGAGGGAACCACAACAGGATGGTGTGTTGGTGTGGGAGTGTCAGCTGTCTTTGTTCTCCCTTGTGGCTCCAATTGGCCAGCATGACGGTCGGTTGCATTTCTCGAAAAGTTGCTTTTTTGAGGGAGGGACGGGCAAACTGGTGACCTGTTTCAGGACTGGCTTGTTGAGACAGGATTATCACTCTACCAACACTTTCTTTTGGTCTCAGGCTTGTTCTCCTCTTAAGTGGTGGGTAGACAGCATTCATTGACTGCTGGACAGGAAGTGGCCTTTTCATTACATCCTTTGCTTTGTAAAGCAACTGGTCTAAATTTTCTTCAATGATAACTACCTTCTGGTTCCAACCAAACAATGGATACTTATGATGGATCTTAGTCTAGCGATACCAGGCGATCCGAGATCTCTGCCTACTGATTGTCTGGGGATGTCAAAATGCAAGGCAGTTGCCGGGACAGCGATGAGAACCACTGCTAGCAAAGCAACGCCCTTTACATTTTTGAAAGGCAGACGTCTTCCCGGAAAGGACGCCTTTTCTTCCCCGTAGGGAAACAGACTAGAGATATAGCGAGTCGCTTTGTAACACAGAGAGAAAATTTTAAAACTTTAAAATGGACGCCCAGAGCAACATTAAATTATTGATTGCTTCACATCAGCTTTGCTGCGTCCATAACGTCGCAAAAGCGTACAACAGCTCCCACATAACATTACTACTTTGGGTAGTTTGTCTCCCAGTGTAACTCTGTAATGTCCTCTAAAGCCAGTGTATTGTTAATATATTTAGCCGGGCAGATAAATCAATGTCCTGATAAAAGATGTTTGTTTTCAACTGATGGAAATTTTCACCACAGACGCAGCATCAACAAACTTTAAGGGAGATTTCTTTGGTGACCACGACTGAGCCATCCCATAGTACACATGTTGCTGGTTGGACAGTTTTTACAAGCACAAGACTTCAGCAAGTCACTGACCGCCCTAAAGATTTAGGATTGGTTCTGCAATGCAAATCTGTAATTGTCTCCACCCAGTCAAGCTACGAAAGTAGGGGGCATGTCATCAGTCTCTAGTTAAGCGAAGCTTTTAGGACTGACTTGTGAGTCTAATTGGACCTAAACACAACTACAGTGTCTTTTTAGTGTGCAGAAAATTCTGTATGTGATTGGATTCTTTCATGTTGTGTCCTTTGGAAGATACTTGACTTCAATTTGCTCCTAAAGGCCATTCCACCAGTGTTTAAATGTGTTTGTATGAGTGTCTGATGAGCAGGTTGTCACTTATAACCACCTACCATTACAATGTGAATGTGTGTGACTGGGTGAATGCTGATCTGTGTCTCAAAGTACACTAAAATTTGAAAGGTTAGCAAAGTGGTATATAAACGCCGTCTATAATAGAGATAAGCTGGTTTCTGAAAAGATGATTATCTGATGGAAACGGATACAGAAGTGTAACTTCATCCTGTGAAACATTGGAGTGCCAGCCTGTAATTTGTTTTGCAAATGAGTGAAAGCACAGACGTGGACGATGTTGTGTGGCTGCTTATTTACGCCTGGTTTCTCCTGAGGGAAAAGGCTGTGAAGTTTATTCTGCTCTGCTAGTCCCTAAAAGGTAGGCTCACTGACAAAAACTACTGACTGTGAGATGAGTACATGGAGGTAAATGGAGCTGACTAGTCTCAGTGTGGGTGTATGCGCTGATGAGGCCACTGCCATGACCAACAAACAGAGTAATGGTGCTTATCAGGCTGAAAACTGAGACACAAAGACAAACTGTGGAAAGCAACCCACTGAAAACACTATTCACAAACACACACACATTATTCCCTCTGCTGCCACCTCGCACTTTCCCCCCTCTTTGTCATTTTAACCTTGATTTTTGCTCGTAAGTATTCCAAAAAATAAACACAAAATATTTAGACTCCATCTGCCTTGCAGGTGGAATATCTGGAGAGTGGCAGCTTTCTTTAGGCTGACATGTTACACAGCTTAAAGTTATGTGTTGTCGAGTCAGTGTCATGGCAGGGGGTGTAGCTATCAGACTCCTCGCAGAGCTGTCTAACAAGTCACCCTGCTGTTCAACTAGTCACAGAGGACGCAGTGGATGAGGAGTAATCTTGTTGCTTCTTTTTCATAGGGGCAGCCACCATATCATTGAATGGGCTAATCCTGATGTACATAAGAAACGTTAAGTGTGTGGATTTGCAGAGATGAATGGCAAAGCCTACAGAGGTCTATTTGTGGGTTGGGATCATACATGTAAGCACTGTTGTCTGTGCATATAATCTCTGAGTGGGACGATGCAATAACATAGCGATGAGTGTGTAGCATCACAGGTTTCACCTTCAGAAACCAGTGCAGCAAAGTTGGAACATTACTTTAAAACCTTTTGATGGTGCGGTTTTTGTTTGAAACCAGCAAATCCCATGTGTATATGTATGTCAACATTAACAGGATCAGGATCAAAATCTGACTAATTGAGCTGAGATGTAAGACAACTATTGCCTTCTTAATTAGTGGTTTTTCTTTGAATGTTTTTACTGTGGCTTTAATGAGGCACTACGACCATTGAATGACAAAAGCACACACACTTAGGAACACAAAGATATACGGAAACACATCCAGAAAAAAGACAAAAGGGGCAACCACTCAAAGCTGCAGGCGTCACACACACATGTGCATACACAGGTAAAATTGTCAGGTTGAATATGCGCTCATGCTCTATGTGGCTGTGTGTTTGCTTGGGCATGAGATCTGGTCTCATCAAATTACAATGGGGAACCTCAACAGCTGTTCATGTGTGTGTGGTGTGTGTGTGTGTGTGTGTCTCCCAGGGGCATCAT
>JAQLOL010000008.1:9754923-9773267 GCA_029783665.1 Naso thynnoides | reverse complement strand
TTCAAGCAAACAATATTGTTGGGTCAGCGCCTCTAACCCAAGTGGTTGTATGAATGACACAGGTGACCCCTGGTTGGGGCACAAATAACTCGGCAAGGCTGTGCAATTGTAACCCAGTGTTAGATGACAATCTAAAGACCAGCTTGTGCTATTTGGCAATTGTTAACCTGAAACTGGGGAGAAATACAAACACTCTTTTCTCTCCTGTGAAAATGTTCTCAGTGGGTATCTCTGTTGTACAAAGCAGCGTTCGCTCACCTGGGGCAAACTCTCATGTACAATATCACCCACAGAGCTCAATTCTGTTTGGGTTGTTGAATTTCATTCGAAGTGACTGGACTGACTTTTGAGCCTCAGTTAACTGGGTCCAGCAGTCCATAACCCTTTACCCTATGATACAATAAATCATGGTGATGGTTGGATACAGTTTTGTCCAGTTTTGTATGCTCATAAATCTAGATCAATTGTGAATTTGCACTTATAAGCAATTCTTAGTTCCCATTTAATTAACACTTTTAATTACCCAGTACATCATATCTTTGTATTTTGTGCATTAAGAAAGTGTGAAATCTGAGTACATTTTGAAACAGAGACATTTCACAGTGAAATATTTCTTGGTTGGTGATAGTGAGAGATGTGTGGCCTTAGAACTGGGTCACCACATCATAAAATTTTCAGACCACAATCGATTCATTTAAAAAGAGTCACAACCATAAACAACGTTATACCAGGTGACCAATGGCAGACTGTCCTGACATACTGAAATTTGGATGTGGTGGAAATAAAAAGGGAGAGCAACATGTGGGAAGCTCTAAGCTATTCTTGTGTTGCACAACCTTTCCTTGGAAACACCTCTTGTATAGAGCTTTGATTTCACCCACAGTAAAACTATCCACAGCCAGCAACCAATACAGTATAGTGGTCACCATGACCTTAATACACTTTGCCACTCTCTGAAGTGCCTAGGCACTCAGTTTGGGTGTCACCAACCAAAACATTTGTTCAGAGGCAACATGTCATAGCAACAGGTCATGCTGCCAATATAGGAAGCTGGAACTCTGACAAAAATAAGCAGGACATCGATGTAAGTACAAAGGCAGCACAGGTTCACCATGCAGAAAGCTTGACCTCTCCACTTAGACTTATAAAAAATAAACTTTAAGAAGGACACATGGAGATGTGCATACTCAGTGACCCCAATATGTGTTTTGAACTTCACTACACATTCGGATTTTCACACCAGTGGGAGGTGAGAAAGACTTGATCGGCCTCTTCCTGTCAGCCTGAGCCTCTATCTGTATTCTGATAAAAATGGCAGCTTTATTGGCCCCAGCCTGACAATGTGCCTGGTCCTCTGCAAATTTTGTATGTATATTTTCACATCATTCTATCTATATTTGTAAAAAGTACTTTTGTAGTGATCACGGTTTGAAACACAAAACTATGTGGACATGCATTTACCAAATCTGTAAAGTGGGAATCCTTAAAGGTTAAACAGAAGGGCATGATGTAACCAAAGGCTTCAGTATTGATGTTCCCTTGAAAAAAAACAGTTAACCCCTTCAGTCAGGGTTACCCTGCTTCAGTCAGCTATAAGACCAAAGTCTATAGGGAAGCTCACAAGGCTCACAGGGGTCAATATGTGAAGTGAAAAGGTCAATGAGGGTGATACTGAAATAAACAATGGCTGCTTTGATAACAATCTCTGGATTAATAAGAGTTCAAATATATGCACACCACGCAGTCCACCTCTATCAAAGCAGACATTTTAATTTAACCCTGAGCTTTGCTTAACTCTTTGGGGAGCAAGATCTGGAAATGCAAATCATCAACTCTTTTAACCTCACCAATTCAGCTCCTATTTTTTTGTTAAATGTGTTAAACATGGTTTTTGGACGATGGACAGAAGGGAAAGAAAAATTAATACAGAGAGCGGGCATTAGGGAGAAAACAATGTATTTTCAGGTCTATCATGCAGCAAACGTTATCTGAAACTAAAAGTTCAGTTTTGTTTTTTGTTGTTTTTTTTGTTTCTTCATTTTAGTCTAATTGATTATGTGTGCAAATTGTAAGTATGTAAGACCTAGAGAATCTGACCAATCATACAAATACTCATTCTACCGCTGTCAACATTTTCACTTAATTTTAAAAGTTTATTGTGCCATAACGGATTCTCCATAACATTATGGCAAGAACCATGAAAAATAAAAAAAAAAATAGAATGCAACCTTGAAAATTCATCTTTAACTTTTTTTGTTGTGTTTTGTCTCCCTTTGTCAAATAAATAAACTCAAAATATAACAGTATGGAGGAGGAGAGAGAGAGTCTGAAACCATAAATGTGCAAAGCTTACAAAATAATTATACTTAATGAACTTCTCTGTTTTATTACGGTGCAGGTGAAAGGGGTTTTAGACAACTCAGATATTTTTACAAAACTTGTAAAGTGTTTCACCTTCAATGTGTAGTTGTTATATCCAAATGATGGAAATCCAAATCTCTGCATATTTGAGCATCAATGTGTACATTTTTCTATGAATCTATCTTTGCATAGGTATAATGCAAGTTGAAGTGCATTTTGAGCACAAGCTTTACGCAGGCGTTACAAACGTGTCTGCTAACCTAATGAAACATAGAGTTGGAAATTGCCAGAGGTCTCTATAAAAGTCAAACATTGTTATTACTTAGATTTAGTTAACATTTCAATATCATTATGATTTTTAAAATGTATCATTTATCATTATATGCCATTTATCACCATAACATTTGCAATAGAGTACAGTGCGTTATCTTTTCCAACTGCACATTACATCCCAAAGAAAAACTTTGTCAACATCTGTATTATACAACAAGATAAAACTTTCAGTCTTCTTTTCCTACTTTGATCATTTTAACTGCAGAAAAACAAGACTGTCAAGCAGACATATTAGCACTGTCATAAAATCATACCAATCTGCAACCTGTGCTGAGCTTTTGCAGTGCAATAGCATTGTCTGAAATGATTAAGCAGGCAGCCTTTCTCAGTATGCATGGAGCGGAGAGCACTGTGACATCTTGGATGGGTCACCAGCCAATATCAGAACCAGCGCAGACTGACACAGACTGACTCACTTTCACGCCAAAGGGCAATTTAGAGTATTCAGTTCACTTGACTTGCATGCCTTTGGAATGAAAGAGTGTTTCCACAAAAACACAGGGAGATCACACAAACTCAACAGGGAAAGAACAAGAGTTCAGTCATTGTTGTGAGGCCACCATGCTGCACACTGAAAAACTCTGCTGCTCCGCTCACCTGAGAGTCAGGAAAGATTTGCAAAGAAGTTTTAAATCCAGCTAATTTTAGAGAAAACAACACACAAAAACACAAAAGACTTCACAAGTTCTCTGCCTCAAATGCTGCAAATCTGTTCGCACCTGACAATTTTTTAAAAAAGGAGCATAATGCTTGACAACACAACTTATTTATAGGTTGCACTGTTGGCCGTTAGCATAGCAGGAACATGCACGTGGCTGTTAGATGTGATCATCAATATGAAAATTCTGACAAAAACTGAGCTAGTCAAGCTCAATTTTTCATACTTCACAGCCTCTGAACTCAGAATTAATAGAACAAATCTGTGATACCGACACATCATGGGACTACATATAATAGATTACACATTGTGAGGCTTGTTATGATTAAAAATTTTGTTGGATTTTTCTGGGATAGTACAGATAATGTAGTATAAAGTACCCAAAAGTCATACTTAAGTAAAAGTAAAGATACCTTGCTAGAAAATGACTCTGGTAAAAGTGAAAGTCACCTTAACTTAAGTACTTAAGTATCAAAAGTACAGGGAATATAAATGTACTTAAGTATTGAAAGTAAAAGTACAAGTAAAAAGTACATGTAAAAAGCTGTTATCTTTTACTTTTAAAAATGGTTTATTCTTTATTTATATAGCTTCTGATCTAAGGACAGAATGTCGCAGTCATAAAACAAAATGAAAATAAAGTGATGAAAAAGAGAAGTGCTCTCAGAAAGCTTTCTAAAATTTCCAAACTCCCATGGGCCTGATTTGAACACAATAGGCAAAGGTTTAGCTCAAGGTGAATCTGCAACTGGGCAACTGATACGATGTCATCACAATAAGGTGATTTAAAATCAATCATAAAACATGACTTCAGCAACACCCAAAATAAAAACCAAGTCATTACTTGTACCGCAGCTGAAGAGTGCCTGTTTGCACTCAAGCCTAACATGATTAACCAATGATCCAACGTTTTGCAGTCTGTTATCCAACATTATTGGCTAACAAAACAAAACATAAAAAAATCATTGGCTAGTGGCCTACCAAAATTCCTCTGGTTTTATTTAGTAATGAGTAATTAAGATGCTTATGGGAAATGAAATGGGAAATGGGGCTAAAATTTCCTTCGAGATGATGAAGTTTATCTTATCTTATCTTAACAGAGTAAAAGTATCTGGGGTTTTTTTTTTTTCAAAATGTAGTAAAGTGAAAATAAGAGTCTACAGAAATAGAAAGAGTAAACTACAGATATCCAAAAAACCACTTAAGTACAGAAACAAAGTATTTCTATTTCGTTACTATATGACATTAAGAACACATCTGTGTGTCAGTGAGGCTGTAAGGGCACTTACGGTTTTATTAGATAGGAATAGCCTGGATCAGCACACCTGCGTTAATACTTAAGTCGTGGGGGTGAAACACAGTGGTGGTGAAATCTAACCAGCAGTAATCGTCAGTCAAAGTGGGTCAAAGTTATTTAAAAAACAACAACAAAACCCCTTTGTAGCACTTTTCCCTGAAAAGAGAGTCAAAAAGAACAGAAGCAAGAACTGTTTCCAGCTTTACAGATGATTATAGGTGAGTTATGAGATAAAAATACAAACTCGAGTCACAGCTGGGTATCCACCAGATCAACACTGCCATTTGCAGAGCACTACTTTCTAGCAGGACTGAAACACATTTTATGTAGTCGACAGATTACTTCCTCTGTGTGCGTGGGTGAAACATTAATTATGTAACAACCAGAGTAGATGCATAATCAAGAACTCTGATGCTGTGCAATAAATTTTCTGCAAAAAAAAAAAAAAGAAGAAAAGAATGGATGCACATTCATGCATGTGTACGCACACACAGAAACAAATTATAGTCATTGCTCACCTTGGCCTTAAAGTTAGAGTATATTGATGACATTGGCTGGAGTAACAGAAACGGATTTGTAATATGTGATGGATTAAAAGTTTAAAAAAACACATTTCAAATCAAAGATGCTCTCACATAACTGTGTAAGAGCGTTGTGTTAATGATAACAACATGTAGTATGAGTGTTTTATCACAGGCAGAGCAGACAGTCACGCTGAGACAGACAGAAGCCTACATCACAATACAAGAGCCACCGCCTCTGAACAACAAGCAACATTAGCTTTCTAACTTCAGCTTCAAAACTTCACTCCAAGACATCGTTCAAAGCACTTGTAAACAGCCAACATGCCTTCCAAATACAGTGATACCAACAGCAAGGGTGCCCAGTTCACTTCATAATTCACTTTGTGGCATTGGAGAGGTGAGCTTGTGATCAGAAGGTCGCTGGTTTAAAACCCTGACTGTCTGGATTTTTGTAGGTGGTGAAAGTGAAGGGAACTGCTTGCCCCACCTGCATTCCACCACCGAGGGCCCTTGAGCAAGGCCCCTCATTCCAATCGCTCCAGTGAAGCTGCTCAGTGGCTGATGAGACTGTTGTTGTACTGGGCAGCTTACAGGTGTGAATGCGATCAGGGCCAGGGCTCTAAATTAACACTCGTCAACCCGCCAAATGTGGATTAAAATTAACTTTGGCGGATATCGATGAAAAGTTACCAGCCAGTTTGGCTGGTGATGAATGAAGCAAACATCATTTCGGCTGTTTGTTCTGGCAGTACTATTCCTACATTTCCAATGAACACTATTCCATGACATATCATACAACTATTGGCTACGTGCTTACGTTAGCATGTGTGGTGTCGATTACCTGCTACGCTGGCCTGCCTGCCAGAATCGTAGATGGGCCGCGCTTGATGAACAAAGCAGAGGAGCGAAAATTAAACAAAATCTGGAAAGTTATTCAGCAAAAGTAAAATGGGGCGATGGTTGGATGGAGATAAAAAGCCAGAAGAGCAAAAGAAGGAGGCTGCAGAGCAAAAGAGGACAAATAAAAACGAAGGAGAAATGAAGAAAATGAGGACTTTTAATATGAAATGGCTGACGGGTTGAGTTATAAGGAAGAAAATGCTAAGAAAACACAGAATGCTGACTGATATGTATTGTGAATCACCCAACAGCTGGACAATTTACTGTGGTCCAGCTTTTGTTGCTGACGGAGGGCCACTCAATATGTAGCCTATACATGCTTTAATGAGGGCCTGTTTTCTTGGTTAGAAATTCGACCTGGAACAAGGTTGTTTTAAGTGGATGTTTACATGTTTGCTTTTTCATGTATACAGGTATATCTGACAAAAAAAAAAACAAATAAAAACAATGTAGAGAAACGTGTATGCTTTAATGAAAAAATGGCTAGGGGAAATCATGATTGGCTGGTAACTTTAAAAATCTACTAGCCACATTGGCTGGTGTTTAAAAAAATAAAATAAAGATTCCTGATCTGGGCGTCCCTGAAAAAAAAATAGTTCACTCTTAGTGGAGCCACCTGAATAAATAAAGGTTTAAAAAAGAGTGCGTATGAGTGTCTAAAGCTAGAAATACCACCTTTGGCTGCTTTGGTTTAGATAAATGGACCCTAGTCTTTTTTTCCTACAAAAAATTACATTGAGAGCAGCAGACATGGATTGACAGACAATAGCCTACTGGCTCACATCTTAGCCACATCTGTTTGCTGCAAAGCCCATGCATCGTACATTTACCCACATTAACACACTGGTCTCATATAAACAGGCTATTCAGTGACTTCCTGGTTTGTGAGTGATGCAACCAGTCCACCAATCTCTCTGCCTATCTACATTCCAAAGCTACCAGTTTACTTTTATCAGTTCTCTTTTACCATGCAGCTGACAGCTGAGGCAGCAACATGTGTACAAGTTGAAGTGTCTGACATCATGACATGCTGACAGAAACATGAAAGGATGTTTAGATGTGGTCTGGATGAAAATCAGCAATGCGTGCGTCGTCTCAGCCCGGCTTGTTGTCCTCATCTTCCCAAAGGGATCAACTGGCAGTTCCCTCACCTTTGTGTGTTTTGCATTTCCTCAAAATACAATTCAGCCCTCTTCTAGAAAATGCACATTACAAAAACTGTGAAATTCTACAACAGGCAAGCACGTACTGGGTTTTATATAGAAGCAAGAAGTCAAGCCAGGTAAGGTATTAATGAAGGCCTCCTTGAGTATCAAAGCATCAAACAGAGGAAAGTGAGAGAGAATCTGAGGGGGAGGCCAGCATCATTTCTAACTATTGATCAGTTACATATAAAAAGTAGTTTTGATCCCTTTTTTATGGCCATATTGTAAGACACTAGAGGGAGAAAAGAAGACAAGATAGTTTACAACAAGCATAAATATACAAACTGTGTGAAACAGGTCACATAAGGTAGATCTGCTTGCCTTTATGATTTTACTAACATGCCAACTGTCACATGCTCACATTATAAGGAGAAATGTGTCAAAATACCATTTACTCAAAAATACCATTTACTCATAAATTGTGGAGCTGCAGAGTTGTCCTGGCTTGCACATCATATTCTAAAAACTTCAGAAAAGATCTTGGGTTGATACAGATCCATGCGATCATATCACAATTGATATCAGTTTGAATAATAACAATTGCAGAATTTTTCGACATCTTGCTGCCAGTGGCATAAAGAGTCAGCACCAGGCCCCTATGCAAGACTAGACCAGGCCCTGTCCATCGCAATCTGACGTAAGAGAGTGGTTAAGTCAGGCCCCTTCCAGTGGACCCCATGGGACCTTATTTTGCAAAAATTTTGAACAGTAGTCAATGGAGAGAGACAACTAGTTTTTCGATCATGGTTAAATTGTACCATAAAACTCAAATATGATGTGTGTCAATTTAAGTGATGTTTTTACAAATCAAGAAAGTCGCAGTTTTTCATAGTGTACTACTGCTGAATTATAAAATTTAAAAATGCATATTAAGAAAGACCACACATCGTCGTGTAAGTGATGTCATCAATATTTTCTGTAGAGGCTAAAGACAGATGATGATACATAAAACGACCGATGGGCTTGATGATTTTCCCCTTTTAATACTTTTTTCCCTCGTTGTGGAAGAACTAGTGAAATTTGCCAGGTTGACTGCCATGTTAGAGTTGGTGATGTAGCCTGTATTGGGCGCAACAAAAGTTGTAGTCCACTGACCGCTTTTACATAAAACTAAGGTTATTCTACTATCCTTACGTTAAACCGTGACTTTCTTACTTGTAAAATTATCATTTAAATTGACAAACAAAATATTTGAGTTTGACGGCTCAATTTAACCAGGATCAAAAAATTAGTTGTCTCTCTTCATTGACCAGGCTACCGTTCAAAATATTTCCTAAATAAGGTCCCATGGGGTCCACTGAAAGGGGCGCGACTTAGACACTCTATAGCCTAACCTAACATAATGCCAGGATGAATGAAAGAAGTCAAAGCATGTGGATTTGAAATGACCAGCAACAGTGAAATGCACTACACAGTTGATGCCTAAATTAAAAGATTACTAGGAAAACACGGGCATGATAGAAAACAGTCATAACAGCAAGGCCAAGATGACAGACTATTGACAAGATCTAACAATCAGTGACAGTGCACCTTCACACACATGAATATAACCTGAACAGGTGACGGTGCACCTTCACACAGATAAGTACAGGCTGAAATAGTGATCGCTCACCAGATTAAAATTAAATCCATGACGGCGCACTTGCACAACATGTGTGGGTCAATTATCAAATAAACAAGTAATAAATTAATTCTATTTAAATTACAGGCGCACTCTCTGGGCTTTTCACTGTGTGAAGTTGTCTATTAAATATAAACATATAATCTCCAGTGGTGCTGGATGGCATACTGGTGCTAGCAGGTGTGGACTCTTGCTCAGTGCAACAAATCCGACTTGCCATGTCGTCTTTCTTTTTCAAGAAACTGACAATTTTGGAAGCTTTGCTCTTTCCCTCTCGGCTGCTTCTTTGAGTTTTTGCTTTTGATACCCGCTTTTACATTTGTACTCCATGTCTCATCCTTTTTACTTGTCTGCTATCCTCACACTTTTTTTTGCTAACTCTTCTGTAGTTTGGCTTAGCAAAAGTACTGCGCATGTCACTAATTGCAATGACCCAGAATGCCATGTGGACACATATTGCACAGTTTTGAACATCAAATCGCCCATTAATCCTTATTTAACTTAATTTAGAAATATTAAATAGAGCTATGAGTCAATAAACTATGTGCTTGAATATGTGAAACTTATTTTGTGTTATTGTAACATTATTTATACTGCAAATGACAGCAAACGTGACACCATGAAATAAGAGTCTTGCCCCATGTAGTCCTATATATATCTGGTGTTCTCCCAGTTTCATAAAACAACACTTCTGAGAGGTTTTTCTAATACAAGTGACATCTGCTCGAGAGCTCTACTGTGCAGTTTATGAAATTTAAAGATAACAGGCCCACAGGAAGTACAGGTTCTGATGCGGCTGCTTTACCTGCATATATGGTAGTCCAGCTGCTGCTTGCAGCAATAATTGCAGTGAATACCAACTGAATGCATATAAGCCTGTCACAACATAATGTCAGCAAACTAATTTTAGCATTAGACTTAAAACCAGGCTGAGCAAGCCTGAGGATGAAGGAGTTACACTAAGGCTGACAAAGTAGCTTTTAGACTAAAGTTTCCTAGTCTTTGCTTTTGTGCAATTTCAAAACCCTCTTGAACTTTTATATTTTACTTAAAGTCAAAAGGCAGCAATTTCTGTAGGGTATAAACTCCAGATTTTGTTTTGTGTGTATGTGTGTAGAGTGCAAATATCGATCCCCCTAAATGCTAATTTGCAAACTCAGCAGAAAGAAACAAAAGAGGGGGAAAACAAAAGGTAGAGTTTGGCTTGAGGCAATGTTATAGTTTACTGTATACAGCCACATTCCTCCAGCTGCAACACTTTAAGAGTTTGTGTGTATTTGATGAGTTTTCATTACAATGCAGGGTCCAAATGTCCCAGCAAGAACAACAGAACAGCAGTATAAATAAACTTTTGTTTGTATTTGCATTGCTTTCATACTGTTTGAGGGCCGACTTCCAGGTGGGAAACAGCTAGTCGCTTTTAGCTTGGATGGTCAAATATGAGTCTTCTCTGTCCTGTTGTCCTGAGAACAATTTATGATTATGAAAGAGTTACAACAGCACATTATTCAAATTGAATGTTAAACTGCTAAAACTCTGTGTCTCCCTTCAGCTATCCATAGATGGCCCTTGCTAATGACAGTGCTCCTCTGTTCAGTCTCTTAGTGTTCAGAACCCAAAGTGGTTTTATTATTTTTATGGGCCCCTTATTTCATCTAAATTTACAAGAAGATTTGTATCCCCCATTCACCAATAAATTGATGTAAAGAGGGATTTGAAATGTGTTTTGTTTTACTTCATCTACAGTACTTATACCATACCAATAAATTAACCTGTAATTTTACATATTTGTATTTCCAAAAAAGGTTCATTACCTGTAGTTGATGCACAACTAAGGGAAAGAGAGGCGCTGTGGTGACAAAAGATGGGTGATTTTTTTGTATTCCACAATTCAGACCTAACCAAACTAAACTGCCACCTTCACTTTTTTCCCTCCTCTTGGAACCATGCAAAACATAAACTGAAAACTGGAATTGTTCAGTCTTTCTCCAAAACTGTAAAAATGTCAAGCTGCGACAACATGTTTTTACTGCCAGGCTCTGCGCAGGTGCAGCAGTTTGATGTAATGACTGTGATAACCCTAAGACCTGATATTATTAGTCTGATATTGGAAAAATATTCACACAATATTCACAGTTGCACATGGTCTGCTAATTTTTTTTTCTTTCAAATTCATTTTTAAACTGTTCTTTCTCATTTCTTGTGCACAATGAAGTGTCTTTAATAAAATGTCTTAAGCAGCACTTCTCCATTTCAATTATATAAATGTAAGAAAAACAAAAATGTCCAGTAGAGCTTTAAAAACAATGTCATCAAGAGTACTTTTGTTTTTTTCATCCAAGCCATTTGAGGCACTTGTCAAAACCTCACACATCTCATATGAGGTTTGTGGAGGATTCAGGTGAGGTGATGAGCCCCCTGACAGCAGAGTGATTATTCCAATCACGCCATGCCTGGAATCAATGACAGAAGGTCATACACACACGTTTACAACAGATTGATACACAACACAATCACATACACACTCATCAAGACAGACTCTTGTGTACTGTCTCACACATCCACACATTCGCTTACATGTGAATGCAAAACATATGGTGCACACACAAGGACTCACACACACTCTGGGATCAATACATTAGGTCATAACCCGGAGATGAACCATATGGAACATCAGTTGGCTCATCAATCACACAATCACGAGGAATGGCAGGGTCACTAAGGTTGTGTGTGCATGATGGAGTGAGTTTATCTCGTGTGTGTGTTGCATGTCAGCTTCTATTTAAAGGTTACAAGTATATTTGCCTGATCAACCATATGTATGTTGGTCCCACTGAAACTGGAAATCATTTCCGTGTGTGTGTCTGTGTGTATGATTGGCTGTACATGTGTGTGTGCTCAGATCTATATCAATTGATTTGAGGAAGCAGCAGTGTGTGTGCATGTGGAGGCTTATTTGCTCATATTTAAAGGTTATGAATAGGTGTTAGATATTGACCATGTGTACCTACATGAGTGTGTTCTTGCAGGCATCTGTGACTGCTTTCAACATCTGTGTTTATGTGTGTGCATAGGTGTCAAATATGGACAACCTGCCCACCAAATATCTAAGAGCTGTAAACTTTCATTTTATCCATAAATATTCTAATTAACACTCTGGCACTTCATTATCATTATGACCCCTGAAGCCTGCGGTAAATGACCTTTCTAATAAAGAGACACTGGCCCTAATCAAAATAACGCAGCGCTGCAATGACAGATGATGATGAACAGCAGCATTTCATTTTGAGAGGTAATAATGCTTGTGATCTCAGAGGTCAATGGTGAACAAAACAAAATAACTGCTTGAAGAGCAGAAGGTTATTTTTTTAATTAAATATTATTCAAATGGTGCATCGTGGAAATCATTTTATTCTTAGGTGAAAGATAATGGTATACAATTATATCTTTGTCATGTGTCTTGACTTCTGACTTTACTGTTCATGTTCACATCTGAGGGGCCCTGATGCCTGCTGCTGTTTATCATAATGATGAGGGATGATTAGACATCATCTGTATAAGCACAAAGGATTGACCCACCTCCCACCCCGTAAATTAAAAAAAGGAAGGCTGGTGTATGCGTAATGCGCCCAGTTGTTGTCAAAACTATGAATTCTCCAGAACATTATAAAGATTATAAACAAGAACATTATGCTATATAGTTTTTTCATGTTTTTTTCAAATTTTGTGGCAGAAATTTTAGTTAGGGATCTCTTAAAGCATGGAAAATTTATTCAAAACAATATTCTTTAGTAAATAAAAAACAATAAAGTGTGAAAAGTATTTTTCTTCTTTTGAATTTGGGTCAGCTATACCTTTCGATTCCACAATTTTAACGCTCTATTGAGAATACATACCTAGTTTATTTTCTTTAAAAGCCATGTCAAGCTGCACAGAGCAGATTCAGCTGTGCAGGAGGTCAAACACAGGAAAGACTTGAGCATCCAGGCTGTTTTGAAAATAGAGCAAACTGAGTAGACACATAACTATGTGTGAAGATAATAAAAATCCCAACAATCTGTTACATTCATGTTAAATGCTTCTGAACAAAAGCGGTTCTTTAATTTACTTTTAAAAAAAACACAAAAAAGTAAACAGAAAGTGATGCTAAAATATCTGTGTTTTTTAATGTGACCCAACCTGAATTTGGCAACATTATTATTTTTCTTGGGGGTATAAGATGAAATTTAGCTGTGTTTGAGCATCTCTAAAAATGGGCCGAATTTGCTAAAGCCGCTGAGAAATAACAAAAACACTTTCTCCTCTGGAAAGCTTAGGCCTAATTGATCTTCTGATGACTGCAGTATGTTTGAATGAGCCTGAGCTCCTGAATGACACGCGTTGACATATTGTAGTGATGTTATTTATATAAACTAACTAGCCCTACTTTCATTTTACAAACTTCCTTTTCTCTGTGTCACCATCTTTCTGCTGTTGTCGGGTTCTCATGAGATGTCGCATGTTTGATACACGCAGCATCGTACACACACCTCCACATGAACACACACATGCAGCACAGAGGCAATTCTCACTCCCACAGTCTGAAGTGGAAAATCTGTTGTTTCTCACACCTGATACATGACTCTTTATTTTTGTCTGTCCTCTTTCTTTTAATGTTTCAATTACCAGTTTTGCTTTTGTGCTCGATCACAGAATACCAGCCAAAAGCTCAGCTGAGGCACACGCAGACACACACATGCACCTTATTGACATTTCCTCTGAACACACACACACACACACACACGCACACACACACACACACACAAACACACACGCACTCACTCAGCGATCATTCATTTCCCATTGAGTCCATGGGCCAAGCTATATAGTGCATTGCCATGGTAACCAAGTACTCTTCAAATGATGAGTTGTCTGGTTACACCACTTCCTGGGCAAAAACTTATAGCATGTTGTGAACGTGTGTGTGTTTGTGTCCTAATTTTAAGAACAGGTGCATCCATATGTGCACACACTCATCCTGCTCTCCCCATCCCCCATCCTGTCAAAGCACTCAAAATCGCTGATGACACCTCACTGGCATCGATGCGAGATGGGTCGGCTGGCTGTCATCCTCGAGTGCAGACAAACAAATTGGAGCTTAATGTGCAGAAAACAATAGAGATTCAGGTCTCACACTTTCGCAGACGCTCGCCTACTCATCCCCTCCTGGATATTACAGGCAGCAGGGTGGCTCGGTTATTGGAGAGACATCATTCAAACAGAGAGGACTGCTTCTACAGCTCTCTGCTCTGACCTGAATGGAGGTGAGGGGCAGAGGGGCCATATGTCGATCAATGAAGTGTCACATTATTATAAAATAATAGGCACAGCAAAGAGCACAAGCCCGAAGATCATTAACTCCAACACTCCAGAAATTCTGTCCACCGTCCAGCTACAAAAATATGCACAATTGAGATTTTTAGTCACAGCTGAAAACGCCACATGCTATCAATGATATTTATCCAAGTGTAAAGATGTGTTTTCACGAGCATCAGCACAACGTCCATCTCTGTCTTGTACTAACCCTCAAAAATATCTGCAGTGTCATCCATCCTGCTGAGAGGGTCAGCAGCTCTTTGCCTCTCTCTATCAAAGACCTGCAAAGTGTAAAAAAAAAAAAAAAAAAAAAAAAAAAAGTCCAGCAGAGATCTCATGACCTCTCTCACCCAGCCAAACACCTGAGAAAGACAGCAGACTTTAAGAGACAGCACTTGTTCTTCACTGCTGCTGCTGCTAGAGAAGCCTTTTTCCCGTGTCTTTAAAAGCTGCCTTAAGACGTTTTCCCATCTCAGCTCTTAAATCACTATCGCCCGATTCCTTCATCCTGATAGTGGCCTCAACTTAACTGGCAAAGCTACTTTCTACTAGGCTATGTGGTCCTTTTGTCACATTAAGGCTCCGTATCATTTAGAAACCTGGACAAAAATCTTGGTTTCTGGTCGAGTTTCCACCGTTAATCATAGCAAGGGTCATTTCACAGATTATTGATTTTCTCTTTGCAGTATCTACACAAATAAAGATCTTTTTTAGGGCCCAACCTATATGGGATTTTGAGGGCTGATGCCAATACCGATATTAGAGGGAAAAAAAATTATAATATGCAGCAATATCAGATTTCTCTACCAACATTATGTATTTGTACCATTGGCTGAATGTGGTTATTCAATAATTCAAATACTTCATTACAAATACTCTGACAAAGATATGTAATGTAGGCAGGATATCTTACATTTTAACAACCTTTATTCCGAACATCAGTGCGCTGAGCAGTAAACTCTTCACTAATTAGTTATTAAATAACAGACTGCTATCTGCTAGATAAACTATGTTATTACACAATTTTAAATCACCAGTCCAAGGATTTTTTTCTGGCCTAAAAAACTGTTTTAGTATCGGCACATACCATAGAACATATGTATCAATATCGATATACATCTGCAATAGCCAGATATTGTCCGATAATATCAGCAAACCAATATTTCAGTTGGGCCCTAATAATTTTAATCTGTTCTGGGACAAAAGACTTTTGTTTTTTGTGTGGCACCTTGGGCTAAAGAAGCAACGCTAATGCACGGCCATTAAAGTCTGCATTGTCTCTTGTCTGCTTCTTTGTCACATGGGCCAGAGCACTGCTTGCCCAAACCCAAACCTGCTGGCTCGTTCATCAGTCAGTGATTTGTTCAAGGTCAGAGCAATCATAAGTACAGTTTCACTGCTTGTGTTATGAGTTTTTGTACCTGAATAGGACCATAAAGTGTATTACATATTGTCAGTATAGTTTTGATAGTAATCTATGAAGCTGAATGATTTCTGAACCACTGAACCAAAGGTGAAAATCTAAATATGTAAAAAAAATTTGTTTAACCAGAAATGTGCAAAAAGACTTCTACAAGGTTTCACCTGGTGAAAATGACAGCGGTAGTTAATATAAAATATGCTTTCCTTATAAATTATTAGATTAAAATAATACTTAAAAGCTTCTATATGCAACATTTTAGCACCACCATTTTAATTTTTAGGAATTTGTTCAAGTTTGGCTAAAAAAACTGATAAAATATGCCTTAAATCATCTGACCTGATCTTAATTGAAGGGTCACATAATAAAGTCAATATATAATGTTCAGGCTTCTTATCATCCAGTGGTTAGAGTTCCTGTTTTCCACACTGGCTGACTAAATTCAAACTTTCAGTACAGTTACAGGAACAGTATTGTGTCTTTCAGTCAGCATTAATTATGCATTTAACTCTTGTACTGTTGAAACCTGACATCAATCTCTTGACATAACCCACTGTAGTAATTTGACCCCTGTATAGATTGTACTGTAATAGGTGTTAAAATGTTGCAAATAGCGATCAAGCCTGAAGTCATTTTATACCATTTTAAAAGATGCTTTACCATCTTTGACACATTGTGACTTTTTGTCGTTTTTAGTTGGTGCTTTATCACTTTTACAACTTGTCACGAGTTCATGATTCCAAAACAACTTTTTAACTTTTCTTAAATGCAGTTGTAAGTCATTCAGTCACAAAGCCATTCTGTTTGAAGACTTCTGAGGCTCTCGCTCCTACTCAAGTTTAGTCATTTTATGACTCAACACGAAGTCACCCCACTAAAGATTAAATGCTGCAGTATATGTCAAACATTGTTGCCGTGAGTATTCAGTATGTGTGTTCACATTTCTCAGCCCCATGCTGCTGTGGAAGCAACAACTACAACAGATAGATTTTATGTGTAGGCTGAAGTGTAATGCTTGGGCTAAACACACACACACACTGCAGGTAACATACTTAGTAGTCATATTTATTTAAAGGTCATTTGGCTAAGAAGTAACACAATCCATTGTGAAAGAATCACAAGAAAGAAAATGGGTAGCAAGGGTTTGTAAGAGCTCCCAGTCATTGAGCTATTGTATAAAATGTATAATACAACCCCTATATAGAGAGATATGCCACAAGTAACAACACAGCAGTATGTGGCCCTGATATCAAGTGTGTGTGTGGGTTTGACTTTGTTTGAGACTGGGAATAAGAAGTACTCTGGGAAAGAAGGGACAAGTCGCCACACAACATGACATCCTGGGCTATTTGCGTTGTAAGGCGGTTATAGGGAGAAAATTGCAGAAGTGCAAATAATAACGACAATCAGACATCATTTAGTTTAACAAACCATCAGGAACTAACTCAGTCTCAAAATGAGGGAGGAAATGAGCAGCATCTCTGCAGCAAAGAACATTGTTGAGAAAGAAAGAAGGGCAGAGCTCTGCAGGTTGAATGAAAAGCAAAGCTGACGAGGGTTGGGTTAGTCACCTTCCTGTTTACCTCACTGCTATTTATCTGCTTTCATCTTCCTCCACATTGTTAAATCTAATCAATTTTTCCTTCAATCTTCTTCTCTGGATCCAGTGTCTTGAGTCTGGCATGCAGACCAATTGGCAAATGCGAGTTTGTCTGATACCTAAGTCTTTCCAGGGGGGTGATATCAGTGAGCATGGTTAAAAATGCCTCTGGGTGAAACAGAACAGACCTAAAACCAATCCCAACAAACGTGTGATGTAGCCCTGAGCAATACATCCAAATTAGGCCAGCTCTTGTTCAATTTCAAGCAGAAAAAAAGAGGACTGGTCGACAATGTTGCCCAATTACAATAGTAAACTAAACTGTGTTTCTGATAAGATTTTAGGCGTGAAATGTTTGGTTTGACAGTTTGATTTCAGTTTTGTGAGTCTGTTGAGGTCTACTGAACAGACTTGCAACCAATCGGAGCATAGAAACATGCAGGATTTCACTCTTCAAATCTGCACCAGTAATGCTCCTCTGTCAGGCATCAAATGGTTGTAAATGGCCGGACACGGACCAGGACGGGTTGAAATGTGCTCCAACTGGGAGGGGGGTTCAGACCTGCCTGCTGGAACGAATAAACCATGAGCTCAGCAGATTGGCATGATTCTCAGGCTACAATGTCTTCCACTGGTTCATTGGTTATCTGGTCATTTATCTCTCAGGAATTGCTTCATTGATATTCAAATATCAGTGAACCCACACACACTCACACACATGCACACACACTCAGGTATTCACAGCTCAGTTAGCTGCAGGTGGGACTAATTGTCTCAGCGTGGCTACACTTCACCTCTTGTTCATCCTCCTTTCTTTCCCCCTCTCCTCTCTTCTGCTGCGTGTGTGTCGTCACACTTCACCTGCCCTGAACTCCTCGGTCCTCCCCTCCATCTAATCTATTCTCTTCGTTTACTTTTCTCACTTTCCCCTATGTCTTTGTCATCCTTTCTGTCAGTCCCTCTATAACCAGGCCTGGCCTCGCTGAGGACACACACACACACACACACACACACACACACACACACACACACACACACACACACACACACACACAACACAAAAAAAAAAA
>JAQLOL010000008.1:9729055-9743228 GCA_029783665.1 Naso thynnoides | reverse complement strand
TATGAAAGCATACATGATTATTTTTGTACGTGTGTGTGAGCACTGGCATGTGAATTTTCTGATGAAGTGTGTTTTATTCATGGATGTGTTGAATATCAAAGTAAATAAAGGACATATTTCTGTCTTTTCAGACCTGACCTAGTAGAAGTTGACTGTTAAAGTAAAATGTTTGTAAAGCTTTTTTTAAATTCTAAACTTGGTAACGTGATCTGTTCCACAGATGTTAAGGGGACTACAATATCATGCAAATACTGTTACTTTAAAACAAATGTATCCAAGTAAATTTACTGTTACATATTTTTTTACTCAAATAAAAGTAAAGGTACTTGTGTAAAATGTTCTTAGATAAAGTAAAAAGTAAGTCAGGTAAAATGAACTATGAGTCTGAGTAAACATTACTTTTGTGTGTCACTTTTTTTCATGTATTGTGTGTGATGTTGGGTGTCTGTTAAAAATGATGCTACTGTTAAACTAAAGAGCACATTTAGGCTGCAAGTGCAATCAGACTGAAGGAACATGACGCCACTGAGCCCTGATTTTAAACAATGTGTTTGATTTATATGGACAAATTAACAGATTTTGCAGCCTTTGCTGATTATTGATTTTATATATGTTCAATGAAAAGAAATAAATAAAATGAGATACAAACAACAACAACAACAACAGTGGGTGCAACAAGCACTAGGCTAACCACCATAGCTAACACAAAGATGTACAAAAAAATAAACTCCACATCAGCCACAAATACACATACTGTATTACGGCACAGAGAGCTGCATGTTCTACAGACAGCAGCAGCACCGTGACTTTCTCTGTGTTGTTGGCAGTCTGCTCACCTGTCTGAACTTCATTCTCTATGCCATGTACAGCTTCTTTCTTTGCTTTCCAGTTCATAATAATCAGTCCACTTAGCCTCTGTGTCCCACCGTGCTCCTCAAAGATTTCAGTACATTCATCAACATTTTGTTGTGCGGTCCAAGCGCCACAAAAACTGTCAGGAACATCAGAAAGTCTTCACTTCCCATTGATGGTATTTTTAAAAAAAAAAAGAAAAAAAATCCAGAGTTTGGTAGATATTGCCACTTGAGGATCCACTGTGATCATTTTAACACAAGGCAAGTTTAATCAGGCTCTGCAGGAACCTGTTGGTCACAGAGTATATTGGGTGTGTTTGATTTGGGTCATTTCCCGTGCACACCGGATAGTGCGTCTTGCAGCTGCAGACACACCAGCAGCTTCAGACAGAAGAGCGGACAAACAAATGAACAAAAACACAGCAGTTTCCTCTCTTCTGCAGCTACTGATTTGATTTGTTTTGATTTTTTGTTGTTGTTAGTTTGTTTTATCCTCACAATTTTATCAGGAATTTTCTGGATAACAAATGTTTTATTTTATTTATTTATTTTAGATGACAATTTTAAAAAAAAGACTACTTTTTTAAAAAATTGCCTACGTGGGTAAAAGTAAGATCAGGCTACTTTTTTTCCCCTTTGACCTGCCCTCAGTGCATATCTCAATTTGAAAGAGAAAATGAGAAAAAGATGGAGAAGGGAAATTGCTGGGATATTGGAGCAACTACGGTAATAAAGGGGAGAAAAGATTACGCATGAAATCCCTCTGCAGTGGACCTCACTGTGAAGCTGATGATATACAGGCGACAAACTGAGGTGATGTAGAGCTGTAATCACGCTTTCAGCAGGAAGTGAACAGAGATCCTGCACATATTGAAGCAGCTCATTCTGTTATAAATGATTGATTTAATGAACCTCACCCCCACCCTCCTTTTCATCTATCTATCTATCTATCTATCTTGAGAGTTTTTATATCCCAAAATGAATATGTAATGAGCTGACAGACCTCACAGCAGTCAATGTTTGAATCATTCAATATTCAGTATGCCTAGAAGCTAAATAATCTCACTCTCTTCCTCCTTCTCTCTTTCTCCCCATCTTTATCCTATTGTCTGTCTCCATGATTCTCTCTGTCTGTCTTGTCTGTGCATGATTGTAGACTATCAAACTTCACAGTTGTCAACATGAGCCATATTCATAATTCAAAGTACCCAGAAAATAGATCATGTTGATTGAAATAGATCATATCTATCTTTCTATCTATCTATGTCTGCCATGAAAGCAAACTGCATGAAGACATGACAACAGCGACAACACTGTTATTTCATAAATAAACACCTGCACACCAGCACATACTCACACTCCCCCTTACTTAGTTGCTCTCTCACTTGCAGGCACACAAAGTCAAACCTCTGTCAACAGCGTCAGTAAGTCATACATAAACATAAATTACAATAAACAGAAATAATGTTTGCGAGGTGTTTAAATAGAGACAGGCAGAGACAGACAGGACAAACAGAGATGATATGTGAGTGAAAAATAGAAGTCTGTGTTTGCAGCCATACGTCTGTAATCTGATGGGTTTGTCTCTTTTTAGCAAACATAGCATGTAAACTTGTTCATGCTGTTTTCATTTTTCCTCTCCATGCTTTCCCTTTTTTCACTTGATGGATTTTTTCTCTTCTGCCTTCAACAGGTTCATAATTATGTGCAGCTGCATGTGTCTGCGTGTTGACCTCTCCAGTAGACACCGGGCTGTTTAATATTCTAGTCTGACACTGGCTTTCTGTGGCCAATCATCTCTCTCTCACACACACATGCACACACATTCAAATGATGCCCCACCGCCACATAATTTCACTGCAGGCTCTAAAGCAGAGTTAATCAACTACTCTAATCAATGTTCATATTATAACTCATACTATAAACACAGAGATAACTTGATATTGCTAAACACAATATAGACCAAAGATTAGGAGCCTTTGTCTTCTGACAGATAAGAGCGCTGATTAAGTTTGTCAAAGTTTTTGACCCAAAGGAGGGTTATCGCAAGATGAAAATGCTCTCAAATTATTTCTGCATGGTGTGTCAGGGAGAGAAATAAGCCTCTGGTGAAGTTCTGATGCTTTCTTGAGTCTTTCCAATAAATTGTTCATTCAAGGGGGAGCTAATGTGAATAGTAAATAGTACAAGATTCTGTATTCATTAATAACCCAGAGCAAAGAAAATAATTTTGTTCTAAAATTGCCAGTTAAACCTTGCCATGAGAACAGAAGTGTGTCTAAATATCTGAAGCGTGTACGCAGGGAAAGGTGATGAGGTCAACAAGATCTATCATCATGAAAATCTTGTGCCTGTGTGTGAATTTGACCTTTGTGACCTGGCAGTGACTCAAGAGGGAAGCTTAAAATAGTGTCCAAATAGTTTTACGTTTCCTGTCTGGGAATTAAAACCAAGACTTGGTGATCGTTAGACACAAAATCAGAGTTTTTCCTTTAAGGGACATGTTTGTTTACAATAAACTTCATGCCTATCTTGACACAGAACAGCATTAATCATGCAGAGAGCTTACCTTAGTATGGTACTTAATGAGGAGTCAAAGGGTCTTAAAAGTTGTATGGAATTATCCTCTAGGAACCATAAATAAGAGGTGATTGATAAGTTCATGGCCTAAAGTAGAAGGAGGTTACTTTAACAGCTCTCCACATATGCCGTTCAACTCTGTCAGCAATTATGCAGAGTTTGAAGTAAAATTTTTTTTTTTTAAATCTTTTTGGTAATTAAAAATTGCAAGTCAGCAATGCAGTCATCCAGGAATGTGCATGTGAACTCATCCATTACTTGCCCTGTCACCTAAACAAGCACCCTTAGTCTACCACCTTTTCCCCAAGATGAAGAAGATGCTCCATTTTTGCCATTTTGACAGTGATTACGCCCTCCCTGCTGCTGACCACTTTCTGGAGGTCCAAACACTGACATGTTAAGGGATCTGTATGCTCCATGACTGATGGAACAAGTATATAAATGTACGAAAAAACTACATTAAAAGTAAATGTGCCATTTTTACCAAAATCAGCTCCCTTTACCTTAGGCCATGAACTTATCAACCGTCCCTCACCGCTAAAACAAGCTTTAGCTGCTATGTAACCACCTCAAAATGTTTATTCTGTCCTGGCACAGTGGTCATTGATGTAGAGACAGTGGGACATCACTCTGAGTAAACCTTTTTTCCCACATATTTATTATTCAGAGCCAGTTAAATCCTCATGTTATGTGTGTTAAATAATCTAAGTCACATCAGAAGAAAAAGTAAGCTTGTGAAACAGCACAAGCAGAACAGAGCAGATGTGAGCAGAAATACTGTACATGATGGCATTGGAGCTCCTGGCGACTTCCAGTGAGCGCAGCATGAGTCGTGTTTGAAGGTCTCTTTCTTTTTCTTCTATTTGAAATCTTTTCTGAAATAATTCACCAGACTTGCTATGAAAGCTTTGTGTTAAAAATCACATCTGTTTGGCGCACAGCCACCACGGTTGTGTCTTCATGAAATCAAAGTTCATGTTTTGTCTCAGATTAACCATCTCTTCTGACACATGATAAGCAGCAAGGCCAAATCTTGTCTGTTTGTTGACAGGATTTATAAAACAAAGACATCCTTCTCGTCTCTTTCACAATAAATCACTCCTGAACACCACTTTTCAGTATGTTTGTTGTTACTTTTATTAATTATCATCGTCATCATCATCATCAACATTATTCTTCAAGTTTAGCTGTGTAACAAACTTTTTCTTGGCTGTCAAAATATGTTGTTGAAATATAATTTTTGCATGAAATAAAACCTAAAAACAAAAAACGTAGCAGGATAAAATACAACATGAGAAGGAAATAAACCTAAAAAAAAAACATCTATAAAAGCAATTCAACTGAATAGAGACACAATTCTACTAAAATATATTGGTTAAATGTACATAGTTGACATGTGTGTGCATGCATGTGTGTATGTCTGACCATAAACAAACTGGCCTTTAGCTCCCTTGTCTCCCATGGTAACACAGTACATCCCATAATGTACACTCAATCCGTACCACTGCTGGTGTGTGTCTTTGTGTGTGTGTGTTGTCCCTTCCTTGGCAATAAGAACATAATAAATGGAGTGCAAGCAACAGCATCATTTTCTATAACACATTCTGACAAAGACAAAAATTAAAAACACTTGTTAAGGCTCCCCAATGTAAACGCTGACGTGAAATGCCATCAAACCAAAAACAAACACTCATTACTGAAGTAAAACAAGGTCAAGTCACATGTTCTGCAGAAACTCATTTCCTACCAAAATTGTCCAATTTCAACCTTAAATAACAGACATGCTCTCCAAATATTCCTATTAAAATGTATATCTTTCGATATGCAGTATCCTTACATGACTCATTTTCAGTTGGCAAATCCATGAAGGACGATGTTTGGGGAGAAAAGGGTTCTGCAGAGCACTTACAATACAAATAAAATGTGCATGAGCAAAGTTTTCTTAATGTCAAGGCTGTGTTCTTTTTACTTTCAGCACAGCACGAACAGGGGAAAGATTTTCTTTCAAAACCCTAAACTACTGAAACATTTTGGCATGAGAATTGTCTCCAAAAATCTGTGTGGTTCATCAGGATGACATGCACAACTGGATTCAACAAAAAGAAAAGAATAAAGGCAAAAACTATTTGATCCTATTTTAATATACAGTATCTTTGTCCTGCTGTTTCCCAGAAATCCCATGAAATTCTTTGAAGATCTTCTTGTCTTTATAAAGTTAAAAATTCATGTTGAGTTTTTATCAAATCTGAGACCTGTTGGCAAAAAATAAACCGGAATCTAAGAAAATCCCCACTTTGCTTCTAGCATGTATTTTAAATTTTCACTGCTTGTAACATTAACAGTTTCTGTCGGTTCTTGGCTTACTGAGTCGACCTCAGATTTTTGGGTGCAACACAAAATGAGACAATCACCTTACTCTAATTAAACCCCTTTACACCTCTCTACCAACTGAGAACACTTTATCGTTAAAAAGGGATGCAAGAAAGTGGAGAAACACATAAATAAATGAGTGGCAGAGAAGGTGGAAAGATAAAAAAAGAAAGATGGAAAGGTATGTGTCAAATGAGACAACATATGAGAAAGATACAAGTGATGCTGAAGGGAGGGAAAAACATCAGAGGAGATGCATTAATCAAACCGTTTTTTTTATCAGCTACTACAAGTTGTATTTGATCCCATTCTCCCTCTTGTCATCCACCTTCTCCCCATATATTCTTCAAGGCACCCATCTGTCATCTCAGGTATCCCTCAGTCCTTCCTGTTGCTTTGTCTTTTGACAAAGCACTGCTTCATCCTTGCTTTTTTGCTACATTTGCAAATGTAAACAGTTTTTATTATACTAGCAGCCCCTTAAGAGACGTCCATAACTAGATATGTAAAATGTAAATCCTTGGATTTTAACACCTAAGCACACAAGATTTTCTAGAATAAAGTCAATTTAAACATTTTGTTTTATGAATTGGCTTCATCAGACCTACAGCATAATGAATCCTATTCAGAAAATAAAGCAAACACCAGAACAGAAGTATTTTAAGCCACATAACTGATGCACTTAATAAGCCTTCACTTGACAGGAGTGATATGGATAGTGGAGCCATATATGGTAAAGGTGTGGACAAAATCCCTCCACTTGACACCGGAGTGGGATATCTGTCAGTCAGCAGGGTAGCACAAGTGAATTTGTAATGGTCAGACTGATGCTGCTTTTTTTTTTTTAACATTAAACTGCAGCAGTCTTCCAGCAATGACTGCAATACAGCAAACATTCAGCCCCAATGTAAATAGGTTACACTAACAGTTTGAAAGTTTTCTTAGTGTTTTAATGTGACAGTCAGGACTGTGTGCAGTGATGGTTAGCCAGTTTTTCTTCTGTTAAGGAGTAAAGGTTTTATGCAGATAGAGTATAGCTACCTTTAACGAGGGTAAAAACTGAGTTTGCCAATATCAGCGCATATGTTCTCTGCTTTTTTTAGGCTGGAGAAAAGGTTGGGTTGTGATTTGAATTTGTGTAATAACATAGTTGCCCAGCAGAGGACGGTCTGTTATTTAAACGGAACTAAAAAGTGAAGCATTTAAAGTTTAGTGCACTGATATTTCGGAATAAAGTTTGTTAAAATGTAAGATATCCTGCCTCCATTACATAACTTTGTCACAAGTATTTGATAACCATATTAAGCTGATATTACTGTGTTACCCACATGGGTCAGGCCTATGTTTAACAGTTCGACAGAACCTCAGAGGGTTCTATACTTTCTCCATCATGATACATTTTTAAAAAGACTGAAAAATCTATATGCAAAGACTGAGTATGCAAGGTCTTTACATGGAAAGGAACTCTTTTAGGTTTTAATGTACTAACCAGAGGCCAAACCTGCAACCATCACACCACAGCACACAGGTTCTCTGGTTAAAAGTTCAACTATTTCATTTTGTAGGGTTCTGAAAAAAGCCGAGAATGTTTGCTTTTATAGTTTGTCGCAGTCTTAAAAAGAGAAATCTCAATTCAATGCAAGTTTAAAAAATAGTAATGAATACTAACATTTTGCTGACACGTTTTGACTCAACCACCTACAGAATCTATTCGAACCAATAAATGTTAAAACAATCACACCTTTACCATAATACGGGTGCTTGAAAACACAGTAGAGAAGATCCTCTCTATATGAAGCCTTTCCAACAGAAGTTGCAGAGGCATATGTATCAACATTTCTACATACATGCAAAAAAGAAAACATTGTTTGGAGTTGGATAATTAGCATAGCAACCAATTTCATTATTAAAAAAGCACACATGGATCTTTCTCATGGGCTGACAATACCAAGTGTGAACAGGACCAATCAGACAAAGACTAAAATCAAGTATCTTATTGGACGACTCTGAAAACTGGGGATTACAATAGAAGTCTGTTTGCCCAACTTCTGCCTGACATGACTCATTACTTGCATTGCTTTTTAAACAGAACAAGAAACCTTTTAGAAAAACTGAACAAGTTAACAGGCACTAGGCGGATTTTTTTTTCTTTCATTCATGTCTGTTGGATAAGCATAGAAAAATATCTCTCTTCTTCCTTTCTTCCTGTCTTTTCTTTTCGTTCAGCCCAATTTTATTTCCTTCAAAGGAGTCCCTTGGAGATTTTTGTTTTGTTTTCTAGCAACTAAGGCAGCAAGGCTAGAGAAGTGATTTTCTCTTAGAAAAATATGAAAACTATGGCCACCGTGTTGCTCCACTCTGACACATAGAAGGACTCAAAGCCCTGACTATCATGACTGCTTAAATGATGAAAATAAACTGTAAGGCCTGTAATATTTGGTTTAAAAAGAGACTTGATTATGGTATTAGGTGGATCTCTCCCTTAAGAATGTTAAAAAGACCCAGAAAAAAGCACTGAATAGTTAAAAAAAAGATAAGTTAGTTGGAGTTGAAAGCAATGTGATCGTTTCACTTCATTGAACTAGAAAATGTAACTTTACAATTTCATCCTGTGTAGTTTCAGTAATATTTAGGTCTAACATGTAACAGTTCCCATCCATAGAAAGGCCACTTATTCTGCAGATTTTATAAGATGCTAACATGCTACGTAGAGGTAACCTACCAAAATCTCAGATACATGAGAAAGGCTGAATAAAACACTGTAGGCAAGAAGCTCTGTAGACTCAGTACAGAGCAAAAGTTTATACAGTTCACCCAAATAATCGATCTTTATGATAAAATTTAGGGTTTTCCCTCCCTAAGTTCCTAAAGTCTCTATAAAACCTCGTAAGCTAACAAAATGTGAATGACATACAGAAAAAAGTTACATACTTAGACCATTTTGACCTGTTTACACATAAAGAACATGATAAGAACATATAGATAAGTGATAATTATATAACATGCTAAAACCATTAGACCGTTTGACATGAAAAAATGATGTGTCACATGCTGTGAAACAGGTGGGTTGGTGTGCAACACGTGTGACCCCTGAGGACTGAAATACCGAGTGCGAGCCTTCATTATTTTTACACCATCGTTTGGGGACGGACACATCCTTTGATTCTTACACAAATAGACGCATTTACACAAAAGCACACTTATACATAACCCCCCTCTTTTGCTGTACCATTTCTGTTAGACTGCTGTTATTGACATAACAAGTCTCCTTAAGAACACAATCAACTAAAAGCTCAAAAAACAAACAAACAAAAAAAAAAACCTCAAATAGACTATTTTTTTATAGTACCATTTCCTGCAAAAAAGCATTATTTGTCTTTACAAAATAACATATTATATATAGGAAAGTGTAGCAAATTGCATGTTTTGTACTATAATATCATCATAATTATCATTACCGTTATTATTATTAATATAAATGTTAAGCAGGTTAATAGATGGTTGTTCTATTAGGCAGGCAGCCAGGCACGTAGCTAGTATCATGGCACGGAGGAAGGTAGAAAATAATGTCACTTGGTTCGATCCAAATGGATGAAGAGAACACTTCGGTCCGGATTCACTCCGGTTTTTACCAGTTTAAACTGGTGTTAAACAGTTCAGAATGTCACGGTCAAACAAACCTAACCAGTCTCCCATTGTGGGCCACTTTGCAGCGGTGGTGATTTTGCATCGACAGGGCAGGAGTGAAAGAAACTCACTTATCCTTTTTGTACCAAGTTAACACCAACTGAATTGCAGCTTAGAACAAACTGGTTTAACTCTACACCAGTTTTCGAGTCGAAACAAGTTTTGGTTTTGGATCCATTTGCAGTGCAGTGGTGAAACAGTCAAAAACAGGCTCCGGACCAGAACAAAGCCATTCTAACCAGATCAGATCTGGTTGTACCAGGAAATAGAGTCTGACTGATGCATCAGCTCAGGGTTCAGTTTAGCATGTTTCACAACAGACAGCTCATTCAGTTCATTTAGAGTGCTTTGCTTCTTCTTCTTTTTTTTTTTTTTCTTTTTTTTTGCTCTGCTGTTTGGTGGCTGTGCAAGTGCTGAGCTCCTCAAACTCATCCAAAATTAGACCAGTCCAACTTTCAATCCAGCTTCCAATCCTTTTATTTGGAAAGCACATGAAGTGGCTGTTTATTAAAGGTGATTTCAGCGGCATGCCCGGACTCAGTCGTTGAATACTTGCCACAGAGCTGTCAAGTGACCGCCACTCAACACAGCATTCGGGCTATTTCCCCAAACTGTCCCTGCAGTGGCAGTTCAACTGGATCCTACAATGATTTTTGACCGTTTTGACAGCCGAGTGCTTCCAGCATAAGGATGTGTTCCATTTAGTGCCCAGGATAGGCCCATTTTGACATGAGCTAGCCTCCAGGAACGCGGAGACATACAGCTTATTCATCCGATACAATGCGTTCTTCAAGGTTTGTGTGAGTCAAAGGGATCAGATTAATTACTCTCTGTGTTCTCATCTATGGTTTTAGAGTCTGGAGCCATTGTGACCTCTGTAGTTTCTGCAATGTCATCATTACTTTCTGACACCATCTTGTCTCTCGATTCCCGGTTTGTTTCATCTTGTCCCTCTTCTTTTACCTCCTTTTCAACTCCTGTTTCATTGTCAGGGGCATTATAGCCTGTACTTTCTTTTGTTGAGTTGTCATGACAATCTCCTGTGACATCACTACCGTCATCCGTAACCTCACTGCGAACAGCATCATCTTTTTCCCCCGGCGTCGCTGACATCACTGTGATGTTCTGAGTGATGCCATCTTGCATGTGACCACTGTTTTGTGATGTTTTGTCTGTGTACCTGTGTAAGCCCCTCTGTATGTGTGTGGTGAAATCATAGCGATCTGCACACACGTGGAGGCAAAAACTGCACTGGTATGGTCCCCGGTCACCATGGCAACTCATGTGCAGGGCATACATGACCTCGTCTAGGAAGTAGATCCCACAGTGGACGCAACGGTTGGTCAGGTCATCTTGTGTTGCCACTTCCACCATCGTTCGATTGGATGGGACACTTGACCCACTTTTTGTCAGGTGATCCTTTTCTTCCTTCACTGTTTCCTCCCTCTGGTTGCCTCCGTCTGTCCTCTCTCCTTCCTCTTTCTCTCCTTTCCAGTTCTCTCTCAACCTCTCAGCCAGTGGCGACTCCTGCCTCCTCCTCTCAGCGCCATTTGTTGACATGTGTGCATTTGCAGCGGTTGTATCTCTTTGTCTTATTGCAAGATCCAAAGGAGCATCATTTTCCAATGATGATGAGGAGGAGGTTTGGGAATGGAGAGGAGGAGGAGGATAGTGAGGAGGAGCTGGAGGAGGGGGAAGAGGAGAGTAGGGAGAGGCGCAGTAAGGCACCGTGTAGCTTTGTTGAGGATGCTGTGCTGCAGTCACCATTGTACCAAGATAATGAGCGTTATTTCCAAGGCTACCAGGGCTGCTTAGATTACTGATGCTACCGGGTACCCCGGAGGCGGCTGCCATCTTATACTTGGTCCAGAATCTGAGCCAATCCGACTCAGGGGTCAAATCAGGTGACAGGGTTAATGGTAGGGGTAAGGAGAAAATGGGATACTGATACTTTTCAATGGGTGAACCAGGAGGTGAATAACTGGACGGTTTGGATGGACGCATGTACTTTTCAATCGGACTGCCTCTTTCTGATCCCCCACCCCCTTTACCTCCCTCTACTTTTGCTATTAACCCTCCCTCAGCGATGCCCCCATTGCCCTCTGCTACCAATGAGGAGGGAGGATGTGAGGGGAGAAGCAAAGGAGGCATGCGCCGGTGGATCTCCAATGTTTGATTGGCCAGGAAAGCTTGAGTGGACCGGGGTGAGCGTGAGCGAGGGGATGGCTGCTGGTTTTTCATCGATGTGCAGCTTCTGTCAGGCTCGTCCCCATTCATGCGCTCCTCGCCGCGTTGTTGCTTGGGGGCGGCGGTTTCAGATGACAGCGAATCAGGGTTTAGGCGTTTTCGGGTTCGTCGGCGGATAATTTGTTCACCGTTGTTCTGCTTTATGATGTTTAGAGGTCTGGGTGTCTACAAGACAAGGAACAAAAGCAGAAAATGTTAACATTTTGAAATAAATGCACTGATGATTCATTTTCCTCATTTAGCACCACTGACATGGATTTCTTATTAATCTTTTTAAGACCTCTCATGATCATGTCAAGCATACATGGCCAGAGATTGCTTGACTGTGATGATATTAAATTTATCACATTACAGAAAAGAAAACTCTTACAGCTGAGTAAAGATTAAGCACTGATTTGTGCTTTTAACAACTAATAAAGAGGGTGGTCATCTACAAATCAGATGGTTGGTGGTTTGACCCCTGACTCCTCCAGTCTACATGTCGAAGTATCCTTGGACAAGGTACATTTAATGTACCGAAGATGTACAACTGTAGCAACTGTTTCCACCGATTATATGCAAACTCCTGTTTAAAAATGTTAAATGTTTAAAACTGTAATGGCAGGTCAAGTTTTTTAATTTCTAAATTCATGTAGACATTACCTTCATAGAGCCTAATTAGTGTTTTAAGAAAAGCACATATCCAGCACTCCTAGGACTGTGGTTCTTGCCCTTACCACAAGGGGGAGTGCTTACGTCTGAAGTTTGCCCTGCAGACACAACTTCTACTCCACTGACAGATCCCTCACCAACATGTGAACACACACCTTCATTAATGCCTTAACTATCATCAAGTAATTTCTCCAACTAAAAGTAGAGAAACTCCACTTAAAAGAAACATTTACACTACAATAAAACCAATTACAGAAACAGGTTTTATGAGCCTGGAAGAAAATAATTGTTTGGGTTAAAAAGCAATAGACAAGCATAATTATAAACAACAAAAATTGCTCAGTAACATCAACAACACAATTCTTTAAGCACTCCTCACTCACTGGATTCAACGTCCCACTGGGATTAATAAAGCACTTGATGATTGATGAAACTTTTCTGATGTTTCATTCCTAAATACACGCCAAGAAAATCAAAACAGTCAAAAACATTTCCAGACAAATTAGTGGAATATTTTCTTTCCTGGCAGTTAAATAAACTGTTCAGCTTAAAGTGTCTTTTAAAGTGTTTACACTTCAGCTTAAAAGTAATGACCTGCTGTCCTTTCACAATTGAGGAACCGGCTTCATTGAAGCCTCCTGTCTAAATACACATTATAAATAGTGACCTTCTCACAGCATTAACCGGCAAGAACATCAGATTCAACTGGCATAAAGAGGAGTGCTTTTTAAGCATCAGTTTATTCCAATTTACACTGGCATGCAGGTTGTTTTTTTAGACTTTCTGTACACTTAATATTCTAGGAACAGAAAAGAGCCCTTTTATTGTGTACATATATTTTGTGCCAGTATGCCATTCCTGTATGACTCTAGAAACCCCCTGCTGTGTCTGTACTGTATGTGTATAGGAGATGTAGAGCTGTCGACATACATTGTGGCAGAAGAAAAGATCCACAGAGAAGAACCAGGCAAGAAGAGAGAGATAGGGGGAAATGATGACGGAGAACCATGACTGAGTGAATGGAGTGTTTAAGTGGATGAAAAAAGGAAGACTATATAAAGAACAAAAGCCATAAACCTCTCATGCTTATGTAATTTATTCTACGGCAATGCTAAAATCCCCTAGAATGATTTATCTCTCCATGTATATGTGTGTAGCCTGATATCTGCTACTAAGAACGTGTGTCTCTAAAGGTTTGCATATAAAAGCATGCTTATATGTGTGTGATGTGGACTAAAAAGACTCTGTCATTTCCTGTGTGGGGTGCATCAATCATTGAAGAGCAGCTACTCAAAATATTTAAGGAGAGAAGGGTCATTTATGGCAGCATCCTTTTAGACACCTGGATCTTTACAGCCTCCCCAGTGACAAACTTGCATCAGTGAAGTCACTGTCATTTCTTTAATTCTTTTCGGGTTTTGTGTTTCTAGCTAAAGAGGAGTGAGGAAAATAAGAGAAGAAAAGGCAACGACAAGAGCGTAGGGGAGACAGGAGCGAAGGAGGGGAGATAAATGAGAAGGGGGAAAAGTAATATATGGTAAGCAGAGGAGGAAGAGGTTGGAAAGGACATGAAACGAATAGGAAAAGAAAGAGGGGGGAGGGAGGAGGGGAGGGACAGGAGTTAATACAAGAGGAGGACTGCCGAGGAAAAAAGGCAACATCGAAGAAACAGCGATCCCCATGGTGGAAACAGTTCAAAACTTTGTCCTAATTGCATACTGCAAACTGATTCTGGGCAGAATCTGATCCATGTTACAATTGCACTGTGATAAAATAAAGCATAC
>JAQLOL010000008.1:9704144-9728955 GCA_029783665.1 Naso thynnoides | reverse complement strand
AAACAGTTGGTATGAATCCTATAAAAAAAACCTTTGATTGTTGAGCATGGTTTTTATTGTCAAAATCGTCCCACAATTTAATTAAAAAGAAGAAAACAGGAGGGAAGATGGATGCCAATGAATCACCTTAGAAAACAACAAAATCACTGACATTGTTGAGAAAACCGCCAATTTAATTTGCTAAGCGTAGTTGCTTGTGGCTGTACAGTTCGCTCCGTTTCTTCTCCTTTATCATCTTTTTTGGCCTTTTCACTCTAACATATAGTTTGTATTGAAGTTTCTTGGCCACAGCGTGAGTGACAATATCAAGTTTAGTGTTTTAGTACAGAAAACGGATCACTGTTCCCTGAAATCCAACATTTTCTTAAAAAAAATTTAAAGATGAGTTAATTATTGATTAATTTCATCTATATATATATAATATGTACAATTTGTGGTTTGCCTAATTGATTTAAAGTGTGCATAACAAGTAAGAAGTCAATCAGCATTTACATCACAGCATTTCTGTGTCGAAAACTGTGTGTGAGACGCCCAAAAAGCCAAATAAACACACACTTGCACATGCACACACAGACCTTTAAGGTTGCAGTAGGTTTGATAGATACCTTGGCTGAGTTGCTGCTGGTACACATAATTTTCTTTTTATCTTGCCATCTCTTTCATTCCCTTTTAGGATTTCCCCTCTGCATTCTTCCCGAATCTCTCCGTCCTCTTCCTCCATTTTCTCTGTTCTCACTCTTCACCTTAATCTTACTTTGTCTATGTCTCTTTTCTCCCTGTTTTTCTTTCCTTTACGTTTCCCCTTTCCTCTCTCCTTATTCACAACTCTCCCTTACCCTCTCACATTCTCAAGTGTTTTACTAGCTGCTATCCTCTCTAATAATGTGTGTAGAGCGTATAAAACTTTTATTACAGGATATAAAATACGGTTGTCGTGAAGATTGTCAGGAGAAGAGAGGGCTGGAACGTGATTGGAGCTGTAGATGAGATGAACGGGTTCAACCAAGGACGAGTGCAGGGGCAGGAAAGAGTAAACTACAGCTTGTCATCCTCCAGAAGATCTTTAAAGCTCCATTCGATAATTGCGGCATAGTGCTCTGGGTTGTAACACGGTCAACCCCTTGATGCATTTATTAAAACTGTGATTTATTACGGTGAAACAGTTTTGTTCACTTTGGAAATTTAACAAGCCGAGCTTAAAAAGCCAATATGTGAACATGACTCTGGCATATATATACATCAAAGTCCTGAAGGCTTGTTTCACATAGATAATATTTGTAAACCCTTGAGTTAAATAGGTATATTAAAGTGTGAAATTAGCATAAGCCCCATAAAAACATATCTGAGGTGAGAAAGCTCAATATTCTGAAGTCAACTAAATTCCAGGCTGGGTCTTTATCTCATCTGTAATTCATGCAGTCTAATTAAATTTGGGATTTCCATAGACTTTCCCCGGGCTTAGATGGTAAAGTTGATTCATTCCACCATATTTCTCACTCCACGGAACTGGCTCGCTGTGATTGCTGCAATGGTCTGTAACTCCCAGCAGCCGGCAAATCAAATATACTTTATCCACAATATTACTTTCACAGCGGGATTCACAGAATATATATAAGAATTTAACTGCAGCATGCACAATTTAATTTGTGCTGTGTGATAATCAGCCAACAGGAGCGATGATAATTAGTGGTCAAAAACATCCCATGGATGTACTTAAAAACAGCAGGGTCTATAAAATAATCTAAAATACAGTTTTCCTGATGCAGTGCAGCATGTGTGTGGGCTTATGCAGGTCTCTTAAGTGCAGACAGGAGTTCAGCACTGCAAATTAACTTCTGTATGATGATACACCTGAGTTTTGCTTTCATTTTCCCTTTTGTGTCTCTATATTCAAAGTGTTTTTTGAATTGTAAAGCTCCCCTCTCTTCTAAGTATTTTAAAGGAAATTCATATAAAAGGGAGCACAAACTAAAACTTAATGTGCTACAACTCTAACAACTATTTTTGATCTGACATCTACACGTTGTCTCCTATAATCTGCTGCATGCACCTGTACACCTCTTTTAATGGCTTACCGAATGCAGTTTTTGGTATAAACCACACGCGTTGCAGACGTAGCCTCCATTAGCGTTCTTCCTCCACAGCGACGTCTTGGTGGTCAGACAGTTTGCACAGAACACTCCGCTGCCTCTGCGCCGCTGTGGACGGAGAAAGGCAGAAACATTAGTTGAAAGAAAACATACAGACAGATAAAGAAACTTCAGCGGGATAAAAATGATAGAAAGACACAAAAAGAAGAGACAGAGGAACAAAGAGAAAACATATCGCCTCCATTTCTGCTATCTTTTTCATTTTTATACAACTTGAGAACAATAGAAGTAATGAGAGGAGAGAAGGAGAAAACAGATTGGCTTGGTGGCAGAGAGATGATGTGCTCTCATTTATCATGCTAATGGGAAATCCTATTGAAAACAACGTCCCCCTCAACTGTTTTTCGCCAAGTACAACAACGTTAATAAAAACACCAAAATATACTTCAATGAAAAGAAAATGATCAAGCTGAGCTGGATAAATTGTGTGTGCTCAAAAACCTGTGAGTACGGGTCTCTGAGAGAGATCACTTGTAAGAAGAGACGTGAGATACTCTGGTAATTTTGTCAAGTACTACTCGACAGACGTTGCAGGAGATGAGTTATGCTTTCACCTTGTAGCGTAAAGGGTTTTAGTGTTTATCTGAACTGCAGGAGGTACTTTACAGGCAAGTGTTTGACTTTTACTATATTAGTCTGCGCTTTCTCATACACACACACACACACCTCTGCAGTTCATGGAGCAGTGGTGCATAGAAAAGTAGTGTGTGCAAGAAAGGGTGGGGAGGTGAAAAGGCCAATTGTCGTGGCAACGTGCTCCATCACAGTAATGAGCCAATCACAACGTTTCTCCATCCCATTAAGTCTCTGGCCCCATTCACCACCCTTTATGACCCTGAAAGGACAGCATACCTCATCTTTCTCCACCATGACTGTGGCTGTTTCTCTCCATGTGCCTGTCTGTTCAACCATTTCATTCTCTCTCTCTCCTTCATTTTTTTTTTCTTAGCCTCGCTGTTTGTTCTATCTTAAATTTCTCATCTTTATCTTTCTAATACAGTTTCCTCTTTGGTTCTTGATATTAGTTTAGTTCAGCTTTAGATTCTCCTGCGTTTTACTGATTTAATTATTTGTAAAATTAACTGCCTCTGGGCTCCTTATAGTAAGCAGTAACCCTACTGATGACCTCACTGTGGTTAACAAATATCTACATGCTGTACATTTCGATCCTGCTCGGATCTCCGACTTTGTCAGGTGACCTGTCAAGAATCCGATTAGGATCAAAACGTTGTCATTATTGAATTTTTCTGGCATGGACTAAGCGTACAGCCGTTACCTTCTTTGACTGGTGCTGTTTTTCTAATAGCCTTGCATCTACGTGTGGTGCGTATAATCAGTCTCCTTCGGCTTGCATACTGTATGTGCTCATGGCTGACTAAAATCCATAGCACACATTCTCTGAGAGAATGTGTCTGCCATCTTCCCTCCTCTCTCTCTCTCGTTTTATCCCTTACTGTTATCCCAATCTGTTTCTCCCTCTCCCTCCACCATGGACTTTATGTCCGCTGGGACTTTCTCTTTTCTGCGCCGGCTTATTGTTGTTTTATGTTCATGACAGTCCTGAGAGTCTAGCAGACTTTTTTTAGGGGGGGACTGAGAGCACCCAGTGCTGGAAGTTTAAAACATTTCAACTTTTCACAAAAGAAAGCTGACTTGAATCAGGCTTTCTGTAGTCTCAGAGGTGCAGATGGAGCCACTAGCAGCACTTCCACCGAGCATCTGTTTCGGGCTGCCAGCTAAAAGCAGGAGAGCCCACTGGGCACAGCGCTGCTCGGTTTATTTTTGCAATCTAGTATATTGCAAGGATCACAGCACAATTAACCACTTTACATTTCTCCAGGAACACATACAGACATGCACGTTTGTCTGGGTGATGCAATACATATACATCTGGAGAATATCATTTGTCAATTTGTTGGGAATTAATCTGTGAAACTATAAAAACATGCTATTCAAATGCCAACTACTTTTGAATAAAACAGTAAAAGTCACATATGACATTCAAGTCAGATATACAAAGTTTACCTCTTGCTTTGTGCAAACACACAAGGACGTTTGGTCTCCTTTAGAGGAGGAAAAAAAGTGATCTAAATTTAATTATGTGACCGTCAAAACAGCGACAGATCAGGAAGTGAATAAACATCTGTACCTTGACAGTGTTTGGACATTAAACATCAAATTTTGGTGCTGACTCAAAATTATTTAACAGCTCTTTTGTTTCCTTGCTGTAATTTTAGCTCATAAACACAAATTTGCAAAGAGATGCCTCATTCTGTCTTGATCAGGCCAGAAAATTAAACTTTTAAATTGTTCAGGGATTTAATACAAAGGAACACCCTGCGTGTGTTTATTTACACAGGAAAAAAATCATCTCTCATTCTTAAATGTGTTTCATGGAACATCCTGTTTCCCATACTGATGTATGTAATAAACACCTGAACTAATATTAGAGTCTTTATGGTACATGTGTTTTCATCCATCTGACATCACACAGCAGAACACTTACATGATGAAATCCTCTCAGTGGCACCAAGTGTGAGTGTGTGTATGTTCCACACACCATACGGTTACCACATGTGGAGAGACGCAGCCAGGTGATTGATTGATGTAGGCTTCCTGTGTCAGTGTGTGAGTGTGTGTGTCAAGCATTGCAAGCCAAACACTGCATCTGTCATCAGAATTCAGTTTCCCTCTGAGCTCCCAAATCACTCACATATGGCCCCACAGCTGCCCTTCATCGCAGCACACACACGCATGCACACACACACAGACACACACATACACCTGAAAATATTTGCTTCCACTTGCTAATGAAGGCATGCAAGATTTGGATGAGAGGCCACGACATGATCCAAGAGGTGTGTGTGCATGCGTGTGTTCGTGCGTGCGTGTGTTGGAGATATCTTCACTACTTAGAAAATATGATACAAGGATAGCTGAGTGTATGTGTGTGTGGGTGTATAGAGAAAAGTTCAAGTGTCATTTACACAGGAGAGTGTAGAAATGGCCTCCAAAAATGCACTTGCACGCACACACGCACACGCGCGCACACACAAAATATCCTACTTCCTTTTCAATCATCAGGTGATTGGCTTGACGTGCGGATTCTCTGCACACACACAAGCAATATACAAGCGTTAGCATAGGCTTTTAGTGTGAGTGAATCTCTTGGTGGCTTTGTGATGATGTTTGTGTGCTTGGTGTATTGGTGTGTGTCTGCAGGATGTGTGTGCACCTGTGCATGATTTCCTGATTGATTACTGATACCTGGCCTCTCCCGCTCACCTCAGCCTGCAGAGGAGGGCTGCAGGTAATTAGAGCTCGGGGTCTTAATTACATCTATTTATCTGCGGCCTATGATAGCGTCCAATTAGCACCACCAACAACGCCCTCTGACACGCATTAACGTGCAGCGCATGCACACAGAAGCACACAAACAAACACAAATATGTTCATTACTGAGGAAATTGAGGCTTTTACCAAACTTCCTCCTTATCAAGCTAAATCCAAGCCAACAAATAACCTTAAAAGTTTATATTTATTTAGAAAGTTTCTTAAGTAGGAAGTGCACATGAGTAACCAGTGTTCTATCATCCCCAGGCCTTATTATAAGTAAATCTCTAAAGTTGATAGGTGTTCAATTTGAATCTTATTAATAAAACCCACTCAAGTGGAATTTTCTTATTCCCTTGTACTCAAATATGTACTTAAATATAAAAGACAGCCGATAATTTTATCTCCGGGTGAGAAGATCTGTATACACGATGAGCGTAAATCAAAAATAAAACACAGACAAGTTGACAGTATTTGCAGATATTAGTCTTATAGTGCTCATAAAAAGGCCAGCAGAAATTAAGAGTACAATCTACTCAGTGGCAGGCCGCACATAAAACAACATTTATTGGTTTAATAACTTTAACAATCAGTGTGGCCAGTCTCTCTGCTCTAACGCACAAACAGCTTGAACAGAAAGCTGTTTTACCCTTGTGGCAGTAGATTTAATGCAAGAATGCATAAGAGAGGCTACATGACCTGACTGTTGTTTGTTTGGGAAAATGGGCTACATTTCATATTATGTGTATTCCTCCCTTCCGTGCTGTTGAACAACAGAAAATACTTACATTTTAATTTTGTTTTTAGACTTTTATGGGTTTGCACAGCGAAGCCAACTTTCCATTAAACGGGTTCAAAGTGATTGCTTTCCTTCAAATTCAAGCAGAACTTATGAGTTGTTTTCAGTAACTTTTCTGGTGACTCTACTCATAAAATGCACTAATAAATTATAACTTAATTCTGGAGAATCTGATTTTTATTTAACATCAAAACATATGGTGTAGCTGCAGAATGGCTGAACCCTTCAGCTGTGGCTTTGAGTCCAGTCTGAGATTCTCCTGAAGACTTAAATTCACAGATGTTACACAAACTGTTTACACTGCACAGTCTTAGATTTTTTTTTTGTAGAGCTGGTTGAAATAGATAAGCATCCACTGGTTTAGGTTTTGTAGAAATATCAAGTCTCTCAAATGCATTTTAGCCCCCATCTGCAACTGATGTGTGGTGGCGTTTTTAAAAATGACGCAGTGGCCTTCACATGAGCTGCTATAGTTTAAAATCTCCCTGATTATCCACTTTTTGTCAAGGGCTTACCTTGCAAGACAGCATATCCATCCCGGCAATTATATCACCATTTGCTTTGAATTTGTACCAAAAAAATGGATGTTTCCTGCAAGAACGGTGACATTCTTCTGATAATGCGAATGTCATTTTGCAACAAACACGGTGACTTTTTATTCTGTGCTCCAGATATGGTGAAAGAAACTAAACACAGAAACATTTCAATTACCAAGGTTCCAATATCCATCAAGTTATGTTAGGAACTGGAAAAAGAAACATAGAGACAAAGCTGGAGAGAGAGAACGTGAGAACGATGATAAAGGAATAGACTGAGGCGCCCAGAAGTCTAAAATAAATTTAAAAAGAAGGCTTTCTAAACAAAGTCTCTCAAAATGAAATTACGTTTAATTCACTTACAAAGTCAGTCAGCCCTGCTCTTTTCCCATACACACACACACACACACACACACACACACACACAGATGGAGACACACGCACACACACCTACACACTTACATTGATACACGCACTGACTTGCATTAAATCAGTGATTATTTAATCAAGGTAGAAGACTAGCTGCAGGAATTAACTGAATACCATACTGCCAAGTTCAATATCCTATCCACTGGATCAGTCCCTCGCTCTGTCTTTTTAATGCTCACACACACAGATGGAAAAAAAAAAAAAGACAGGCATAGACCTGTGCATGGGGAGAGTTTCAGATAAAGATTCACCGTATTAATTCCTCCCAACACACACAAACATATAGAGCATCTGGGACCAATCTAACAGAGACACCCCCCCCATGGCTGCTGTGTGCGTGTATGCGCGTGTGTGTTACACATGCAGCCGCAGGAGTCCATATGTGGGGTTTACCCTCAAACTACTGTGTGCATTTCAATTGCTTTTCCTAATAGAATAATTGAGTTTGAGTTGAATGAATTTAGGTTGAATTGACTGAATTTATTTTGCGAGTTTACTCTCATTCAACAAGGAGGAAAACAACCACAACACCACTTAGGCTAGAGTAAAAGCAACCAATGAAAAACAGAATGAGTGTATGAATTATGTGATTTAAAGGAGCTGCAGTGGAACAATTTTGGGATGGCATCAGGGCCAGAATTTAAAAAAACACTGTTTACAATGTCAATGATTATGACTTCTTTTAAAGTTTTTAAGTCTCCTTGAGACAGACATACTATATACAGTAAACTGAAAGTGGTTAATAATTTTTTTCAGATAGTAGTAGTAGTAGTTTTTATGTATGGAATTATTCCCAATAGAATTCCCTGTAATTAGTCAACATTATTAATAACATAATGTCAATTATTAAGTCTTGATGCCTCTCAGTTTGTACATCAGAGTTTCACTTTGGTGGGGAATCCAAAAAAGGGCCAAGGTCATTGATTACTGAAGGATCCAGTGTGTCTTAATAGAGGGCTCTAGTGGTGAAGCTGCACACTACACAAAACTGGAACTACAACTGAAAATTTAGGAAAACCTGCGGTCGCTGCAACACTCTCCTGTAGAAACATGGCAGTGCAACATGGCAGACCCCGTAGAAGAGGATCAGCTTCCTTTGTAGATAAAAAAAATGCTCATTTTAAGGTGATGAATACACAATGACTCTTTTTTCCAGGTGATTGAACAATAATGGAAACATGCTTATGAATATTACATGCAATTTGTGCCGAATCTACAAAAAGACACCCCTAGATCCTACACACTGGTCCTTGATCAACAACAGTCTGAATAACAACACTTAAGTTTTTCTCTTTTTTTTTAAATTTTTAAATTAAATGAAACTCCTAGTAGTATGCACTGAGAAGCCGAGGTACAAATGGCACAAGGCCACTCAAATAATCAAACACTACAGTTAAAGATTGTTAAAATCAGCAGGGAGGTTCACGATTCAAACTATCTGAGATATTTGGAGAAAAAAGTAATTAGAAACTGAGCCCCAGTGATTTATCTGAAGCAGAGAGCAGCTCTGTTCAGTTGGAAAAATGGACACAGTCCAACTGTGACCTGCAATGAAGGTTGCGTTTCCTGCTGATTATCTACTGAGATGGCATTACCAGTGAGGCAGGAGAAAGTAATGCAGCAGCAAACTTCCAAAAATGCCCTACCAATGGTAATTGTGATAAGAGGTGCAACCAAACGACTAATTATCCCTTCAAGAATCAGCAGACAACTGAAAAAGGGGAACAACATACTGTAACAAAAAAAAAAAAACCTGCTGTGTTTCTACGCATGCACTGTCCTCGCACTTAAGTCTCTCTAATAAAGGTAAAATGTCGCTATAATAGAGCAGTTTTTGAAGCTGAATAAACACTATAACATCTTACCAATTACTGTGGCTGTAAAAAGCCAACACTAAACAATGGAGAAAAGCTTGAAAGACAAGTGGCAAAGAAGAAACAGCTAGGAGACGGGAAAAAGGCCTGTCTCTGTCCTACCACAGCACCCGCTGCCCGATGACAAGGAGCACGACCTTCAGCTCAGTGTGTCACTGCTCCGAGCTCCCCTCCTCACACAGCCTGAAGCTCTGGTCTGACAGTCTGCTCCAGCTGCCCTCACACTCCCAGCACAACGATATCAGTGCAGCTCATTCAGCAGTATCTCCCCTCTTTAGAGGCTGCGGTGACAGAACTTGAAGAAAATCAAATTTCAGGTCCAAAGTAGAAAAAAAAAAAAAGAAAGAAACCCCAGCGATAATGTGAGATTTCTTAAAAGCCGAGGTTGAAGTGAGAAGCAATCACGAGAGAGGCTCACTGAATAATATCCATCCTCAGACATTAGCTATGCAGAGTGAACAGCAGCAGTCAGGGTGGAAGGTTCTTAGTGCTGCGTTATGATGCTGGATTTGTAGTCATCGACTGCAATAACACTGGTACAAGTTTTACCCTGAATAACTGCAGTAGATATACCATAATGAGGAAATCATGTCTGAGAAAGAGCCTAGAACTGACTGTGTGGATGTATGCTGACTGAAAAGTTTTCTTGAAACAACTATGAAACAAGTCACGGCCAACTAAAGGATAAAACTTTTTACCATTCGTCACCTTTTGTTAACTGAAAGGCCAAACAAGCAACATTACAACAAGAGAGTTCGTTTACTTCTGCCAAGATTATCAGGTGTAATAATGACCCCTTTGGCCTCCTCTTGACCATTAAGTGAGGAGACTGATGATAGCTTGTCAGTGATTGGTGTTGATGGCCATGGAGACTGTGATAATGATGACAATGGTCATTTGTCTCATCCTGCTGGCCTCAAACTCCGATCAACACCTTGCATCTGGAACTCTCAGTCGTTATGCCTCCTAGTCTTTCAGTTTTATGCAAGTTGCTTTTAATAGTTGCTGCAAATCTTATTGCCCAGAGGGACAAAATAAAGTGGAAACTGGAACTTGATAAGTGTGTTATGTGCTGGGTTGTGATAAGAGAATATTGTGAATATATAGTTGCAAATGCTCCATAAATATAAAGAGCCAATGATAGTCTCTGCACAGCAGAGGGGCTGGATAACGGAAGAAGGGAGCAGAAGACATGACAACCCAGATGCTTTGTTAATAAGATACTACACACACAAAAACACATACACACACTCAATTCAATGTCAGAGTGAAACAGCAGGTATTAGCTTTCACAACAGGTCTGTCATTCCTGGCGTGTGTCTGCCTGAGCTGTGTGTCTAAAGAAATGCAGCAGAAAACACTGGAACAGATGACATCACCAGGACACACACACACACCTCTACTCCGCACAAAAAAGAGTGAGGTTACACATTGTGGCACACTTCCTTCCTTTCAACCTCCTTTCATTCTTTCACCCATTTCACTTGTTTTCATCCATTCATTTCATTGATTGTCATCCCTCCTGTGTTCAGTTCCAATAGTAGCTGCTAGCTTTTGTTGCAGAGCAGCAGGAGTCTTGGCTTCTGTGCAGAATAAGTTCGTGTGCAAACACAACCTGGGCCGCACTTAAGCAAAATCCTATTTTCATTGATCTAATTTTGATAAACAATCGTGGTTATATCGACTTTGCAGTTATGTGTTCTGGGTAAAAGGCTGATAACCAGTGAAATGAGGGAGAGAGGGAGAGAGAGAGAGAGAGAGAGAGAGAGAGAGAGAGAGAGAGAGAGAGAGAGAGAGAGTGCAAGAGAAGCACATTAGCAAACAGAAAAAAGGAAATCGTTCCACGTTGATCTAATTTTGATAAACAGCCTCAATGCATGCAGACTGGAGTTCGTGGACCTGGAGACCACAGTCGTGTGTGTGTGTGTGTGTCCCTGTTGTTCTGTACTCTTGTGAGCATTAATGTGTATATATGTGTCTCTTTTCTGTGTGTTTGTACCGTATCTGAACTGCTGAAATCCAGTTATGTGGGTTTGTGTTTATCAAGCAACTGATCCTATAAAACTAAATCTTGGAATTTTGATAAGATAGAATGAGATATGCTGAGAGTGTGTGTGTGTGTGTGTGTGTTCGCGTGTATTTACTTCTTCTTGTAAGTGATTCAACCGTACTTTCTTTGTGCAGTGATAGTGCGTGTAATACACTGAAATGAGAAGCAGAGGGCAAAGCATCAGAGCTCCTTTTTTCTCTCTATTTTTACAAGTTCATGCTATTAACCTGAACACAAAGCAACGTGCACTGTTTTTTTTTTTTATTGAAAGTGTTTGTGTTTGCACCTTCTCATCAGGTGAAAATCACAGCAAACTGAGAGTTGAGCTTTACTGATAAAGAGCAGTGGTTTCTAGCTTGGACCCAAAAAAGTCTACCTAAAAGTTGACCGAAGATAAATTTAGGGATTAGTTGGTAAATTGTTACAACAAATTACTTGTATTTTTCTAACATTTCTTTATCTATACAGCATAGTGTCATTGATCACTGATGTTAATCTGAGGCCACAGCCTGTGGTGAGGGGTCAGAGGTTCACATTGCTTTGTATTTAAGCAGCGAAAAGATGAAAAGTTGAATAATATGATCTTGTGCATGTGATGTTCACTAGAGAAATAAAAGTAATTTTCATTTTGAATGAAATTTTTTTCATTCTGAATAAAATAACACTTCTGCTCTTTCAACTATAATTTATAATACATTTTCTTTTTTAAAAATCTGTTTCTTTATTCTACATGTGCATTTCATGGTTAAAACTCATTTTTCTTATCTAAAATTATACTTTTTTTCCTTAGAAAACTTTTTTATATTTGTGTCTGGAGAGCAGTGACCCACTTCACACTGACCAGCAGCACCACGTCTGTGTGTGTGCATGTGAGTGTAAGAGGAGCTTTAAGCATTTGAGCCTGTGTGTGCGTGTGTGTATCTTCATGGGAAGGCCCTGCAGGTTGACATTAACACACTTTGCTGCAACATGCACACACACACACACACGCACAGGCACATGCACACTTGCACATAATCTGGTGTGGAAACCAGGACACTGAAATCTTAACTCACTCCACTGCCCAAAGGGAAAGAGAGTGAGAGAGAGTTAGGAGAGAGAGAGAGAGAGAGAGAGTTATTATAATGTGCATCCTTAATACCTGTAGTCTTATCCACTGGTATTTGTGTCTTATTAACTGTCTTAGACTGTGTTTTACTGCTTATCTGAGAATAGTTCAGTGGGTTGATTCCCACCACAAGACAGGCACCCATGACCCAATCAGGTCCTGGAGGGCTAAAGTTAATGCACAGTACTGCTACATAGAAAAATTGTACGTGAGAAGTGCTTAAAATCAACACTGTCACATTACTAAGATCTGAACTAAAACCTAAAACACTAAACTGTGGCATCTAATTAGGGAAATCAATGCCTTCTAATGGGAATTAAAAACATATACCTGTGTATCACTTTCTTTTTCAAACATGGGTAACTGCCAAGGACTCACTTTTAAGCTGAAATTACACTTTGCATGTCCATGGGCGGATGTGGATAAGGAGTTGGTTGTCCACTTGTCAAAAGGTCCATGGTTCAATCCCCAGCTACTCTGGTCTGCATTGGTAGAGTCCTTTGGCCACATACTGAACCCCAGATTGCTCCCAATGTCTGTTCCACTAGTGTATGAATGTGGAATTATGAGTTCCTGGTTGGCGCTTTGTTGAGAAGCTGCCTGCACTTAGTGTGTGAGTGTCTGTGTGACTGGGTGCTGACTTGTATTGAAAAGCCCTTTTGAGTAGCCAAAGGACAAGAAAAGTGTTATATAAATGCAGTCCATTTACAATCCATTTACCCTGAGTGTCTGCGTGATATATATTTTGTTGCCAGAGAATGTTTTTGTTGGCTTTGTGGTATGTTATTGTGACCACGCCAACTTGTCGCATGGCCTCTACAAACTGAATGTGGTGATGCCAATCAAAAGCACAAGGGTGGAACGCCAGCTACAAGTGGACTCCTAAAATCAGTCAAATCACTAATTAGAATTAAGATTAAGGACATTTAGAAAGTGAAAGGATGCAACTGCAAATAGTACTTTTGTGCGTAAGAGAGCAACAGCTTTGAGCTTGTCATTAATGAAAAACTCTTCCATTAGAATCACTTTGATAACAAGATAATGGCTGTACAATTTTGGAGATGTTCCAATACCATTTTCTCCTTTGCGATACTGATTTTGATTCCCAAACTTGCTAAGCGGCTGATACAGAGTACTGATCCAATACTAGTATATAAAAAGAAAAATTCCTTCAAAATGTAAGGTGTACTCATAATTTAGTAAAATAAAACCATTTAAATAGAACACTACAAAACAGTAGTGCAACAGAAACTTGAAAATTAAAATCTAGACAAATCTAATTCCTTATGCATCACTTTTTTCTTGTGGGTAGAACTTTGCAGAGTAAAATATTGTCAAATGTCGACATTTTGCTCACTCCATCAAACCTCACGGTTCGTCTTTCCTCTTGTAAAAAAATTGCAGTTGACAGTGGTAGAGCAGCACAACTTGTGTGCTGTTTTAGCGCGGCAAAAAAGAATCGATTTCAGGTCTAACGTCAGTCAAAGCTAACTAAGCTAACTGGAAAGTAGCTGGGTACCATTTAGTGGCTAACAGATCACGTCATCTCATAGGTGCACAGACTGGAGTACTCACCACTACAGATATCAGCAATTTCGGCGGTATCAGAGGCATTTTTGATACTGATATTGTATGGGGACAACTCTATACAATTTTAGTGAATAAATGGAAAACAGAATAAAATGGGGGATTAACAGCCTTAAGACTGATTACATTGCAAGGCTTCCTGTAACAGAATTACCTTTTTCAGTAGAACAGAGCATCTGAATGGACACGTAAAGGACGTGTCAGTATGGCTGTTCACTGTCTCTGTGGGCGTATTATTATAAAGAGCCTCCTGTTGATACCCTTGAAAACTGTTTTTGTGAGGAAAAGTTAAATCAGATTTTTGAACTAAAGGTTAATTAACAAAATGACACATTCTCAAAAGCAGTTAAAATGAGTAACATCACTGAATGATGCTGTTCAAACAAGGATCCTGTGAATTATAATGGCACTTCCCCTCAGAGCAATTAGTTGGACCAATGTACTCTGGTGCTAAAGTAATAACCACCAGTGTCAATGGCTCTACTGAGAGGAGGAAATAAGACATGCTCAAATAAAAATAAGACATTAAATTTTACATGCAGTGAGCTGACCTGTCATGCAATAAACTGTGTTCTTGGAATGTTAAAAACACACCAGAGAAGACACATTTCTCTCAGTTAACACTGATGGAAAATCTGTTTTCTAATTTCCTGAATTTCCATTTTGGATTGATGGGAACAGCTGGATCAATGAGAGCTTTAAATTGTTGTAATTTAAACAAGGTAACAATGTGCATACATGCACAGCAGCAATACATCTCAATCGCCAAACGACCTTGAACAGGAAGGATTTTCCCTCTTGAGGAGAGGAAAAGAGAAAAGAGTAGAGTGACGGAAAGACAACAAAGATGTAAAAAATGATTTAAAGGAAATGAAGGAGAGGAGAGCAAGAAAGCAAAGGAGAAGTAATTCCAACCAAACTGCATAATGGATGGGACTTTGGAGCACCTTTAAATGACCTCACACACACACACATGTACTGCCTAGCTAAATGACTTTATCTCCCCAATTAGCCCTAGTGGGGGAGAGTAAGAAGGAGTGAGGAGGAGGAGGAGGAGAAGAGACGAGTGAACCCACAAGTAAAGAAGATAATTTTCATAACATCTTTGCCATTTCTAATATTCTAAATTCCACTGGAGATCCTTAGAAGAATCTCGTCTTGACAAATTTTAATTTATATTCCCATGCAGCAGAATGAATTAATGTCCGTTAGTTTGCATTCAACAATCATTTTGTCTGCCTGTTGTCCAATTAAGCTGCTTGTCCACCTTTTCACCCACCTGCTGACCCGCCTGTCCGTTTCTCAGTGTGCTGTCAATACAGGTATTGACGAGTAAACACAGCATTTATGGCCATAGCGAAAAGAGCGAGGAAGAAAACGAGATAGAGAAAGAGAAAGAAGAGGTGTAAGGGGTTCATCTCTGCGGTGAAGTGAAACACTTTTAGAGTCTCTCTCGGCCTCAGTCAGATGGCAAATTATGTATTTTTCTGCTTTATATGAGCACATGTTTGAGTTTGTGTCAAAGGTCATTGTGGTCAGAAATGAGCAACACTGGGTGGGCACAGAGGTCAAGGTGAATATTGAGCAGAGGAGGATACGGACAACACACACATTCACTAACTCATACAAACACACAAACAGCAGGATGTGCTGCATAGCACAAATTGTGCTGAATTCAATAACGCACACAGCCTTTGCAGCACAGGTCTACACACACAGCTGCAAGATACAGCTGCTGAAACATAAGGTGAGCATCAAAAGTGAAATTTACTGTAAACTGTTATTTTGATGATTACACATGAATAAATCTAAAGAACAGAGGAACAGAGGGAATTAATTGTTCCAAAACAAAATTTACCGCAGTGCTTTTTCTAAAAACACTGCTCAGACATCAAAGCGAGAACACTGAACCTCATATTTATATTTAACAAAATAATCAAATGGTGTAAAAATAAGGTGGGTACACACAAAATAGTGACATTGTGTGCTCCAAGCCCGATGAGCAGTTCAGCAACTTCAAAGTGCACCATCAAATTGAAGCAAAAACGACAAATGATAAGGCTGGCCAGCTCATTAAGGCGGGCTCATCAAAATGCAGAGGTCATATTGGACTTCTAGCAAAACAAATGAATAAAACTTCCACTGCATGATGATAGGACAAACAAGCTTTTGCTTAAAAGAGAGTGTAATAAAAGAAAAAAGTTGAGTCTTGAAAGAAAATGGTTAATTTAGAAATAGGATTTCCTCAGAGGAGTGATGCCAATAATTGGACTTAAAAGTCAATAGGAGCAAGGTAAAAAACCAACAGTAAAGACGGTATTTTTTGGAATTTAATGCTCCCTAATATGGATATCAGCATTGGCTCCAAAAATCCTATATTGTTGCGCCTTAATTCTTTCTACTTCTTGAATTTATCAATAATTTTCTCTCCACCTCTGACTCCTCTCATGCTTCCATCTCCGTCTACCTGCTCAATTTTTCCTCAGTATTCAGTCAGTAGCAGAAGCAATTCACACCAAAGAGCACTACTGTCCATGATGAAGAGTGCCTGAAATTAGTGACATAATGTGACCTGTAACCCCCATCATTGTGGAACTGACCGCAGTGAGCATTTAGCTCTGGAGGTGTCGATATGACTGTGCACGACCGTCAGCAATGTTGTGGAGTGCTGTTGAGCGCCTGCTGACATTGTCCCTGAGCAGTGTTAATGGTTGGGAAGTCAGATTGTCGAGTAGCTGCTGCTTTGTATGATCCACCAGGTTAGAGTGTGTGTGTGTGTGTACGTGTGAACGCATAGTAAGGTAGCAATGTGTGTAAGCAGCACACAGAGGAAGGATATATTATTATTTATAGGGAGGGACTTGGAGATAGTGACACCGGTACATTTGTTACTGAGAGAGAGAGACGGCTGTGGAAATGTTCACAACCTTGCTGTATGAACACATACACACACACACACAGTAAAGGCATACAGCATGTCTAAGTAGTTTACAATGCTCCCTCATGAATAGCCAGTCATCATAAATTGGTTTTGATATTCTCAACTGAAATAAAGGTTTGCCCCTGGCGAGGAAAAGATGAGCAGGAGGAAGACAATAATTTGCAAGCTCGACAAGGTTGTGTGTGGATTAAATCATAAAGAAAACACTGTAAATACAAATATTATCAACTATCATTACTGTCAAATCTGTTGACTATTCTCCTGAATATTAATAGTTTATTCTAAAACCAGATTAAGAGTCTGAATCCATGCTAGCAGCTCTGAGAAGCTAAACACAAACATCCAGGGCACGACCGATATGTTTGTTTGCCGATGTTATCTGTCAATATTGGCCGACTGAAATATATCAGGATCGGCATAGATGTTCTCCCATATGCGCTGACATGAAAATTATTTTTTAAGGCCCCCAAAACTGCTTGGACAAGTGATTTAAAATGGTGTATTTACGTAGTTTGTCCAGCGGGGGGGCAGTATATTATTTAATAATTAATACATGAGTGTTCACTGTTCGGTGCACTGATGTTTGGAATAAAATTTGTGAAATGTAACATATCATGCATCTATTACATATTTGTCACAAGTATTTTATAACCACATTCAACCACAATGACAGTGCTGACATGCTAAGTTAAGAAGGTATGTTTTCCATGCTCACCATCTTAGCTCAGCCCTCTAGATTACTAACATTAGCTATTATTACTGAAGTAAAGCCTACTGAGTTATAAGGAAGTTTATTTTGGCATTTTTGCACACTCACTTCACCAAAGTTCGTCTTATGCCTGCGTAATTTGTGTAAAGGTAAATGAGAATTTCAGTATCTGTGTATTTATATATATTTTGTCTGTGAACGTATAACTGAGTCCAGTTCTTTGTCACTTTGGGTGCACGTGTCACCACTCACGATCCAGGGATGCTAAGTCGTGCAATCAGCCAGGGGCCCGTTTGACATTTTCCACCTAGACAGGCCCTCGGGGTGGAGTTAGCGCCGTACACATCAATATCTGAAAACTCAAACTCTCCCAGCCCTTCCTCCCTTCATCCCTCTCTTTTTCTCAGAGTCCTCTAACTGCAGTACACACGCATGCACACACATAAACCCGCGCACACACGCACATGCACACCCAGGGCGTTGATGCTCTAGCTGTCAAGAGGAACCAAAGAGATCAGCTCCCTCGAAGGTGTGTGTATGTGTGTATGTGTGTGCAATCAATGTCTCATCTTTGTTCCATTTGCTCCAGACAGCACCATGTATGATAACCCTCATGTTATCAGTGAGAGAGAAATGGTTTCTTTGGGAATATCACCTGACGTCCTGTTTCTTGAGAGTCTTCATATTGTGCTTCACACAGTGGGAGAAAACAGCGTTAACACAAACGGTGTTGTATCAGGCCCCAAAGAGCTGTCCTGTTATCTGGAGCCTTAACTGGACTTTTAAAAAAGGATGTTTTCACGAGTGGCCTTTACCAATCAGATTTATCGACAGGTTGAAAACCTGGTCAGGAATCAATCTCTGCTCCCACATCGCCAAAGGTGCCGTGAGAGCTACAGTCAAGACCTGATCTAGAAAACTGGGCAACATTTGAGTATATTGCTCTGTTCATGGTGATGGAATTTCTTGGAGCTTATTCTATGGAAGACTTCTAAAAGCCTCTGGCAGGCCACGTTAGGAACTGGGGATAAGCTGCATCCATTTTTTTTTTTAAAATAGAGGAGAGTGGTACATGTGGTTTAATGGTCAAGTAAAATGACTGTATATGCCTTGTACTGTTTTGAAGAATTGTTAAATTACCAGTTTATGATCACCATAAGGCAATAAACACCTCCATCAGACTAAATAAAAATTCTGTAAAACAAATAATGTTAAATGTATGAAATATCATAGAAGTGTTTCTTTTTTAAGTAACTCCTAGTAGTAACTATATAAGTCAATATTTGGATTTGCTGAACACCGAGAAACAAGGTCTATTTGTGTTGCTCAAGAGCAGTAAGAAGGAAAAAAACAAGCAGAACTGGGCAAAATTTATTAAATTCTAAAAGCCAATAACAAATATCCTTGTTAAGAAAACGGCTGGAGAGAACGATAAAGCAGAATTTTTTCATTTCTGTGAGATACGGAATTGGGTCACTCAAGGACAAGAAATCTCAATTTTTGTCTGCGTCTATCTCTTCTTCTCTTTCTCTACCACCCCCGCGGAAGGCAATCTGTTTGAGGAAGAAATGGAGAGATACAGAGAAAGAGTCAGAGAGAAGGAAACTGAGAGAAAGAAAAACAGGAAGAGAGTGAACAAATTAGTACTAGTGAATAAGATTTCATACAAACAGCTTAAAATATATCCACCGCACCTACACACACACCAAAACACATCATTCATTCAGCTCCAGCCTGGGGACCTGACTTTTTCTCCTCACACTGCTACACACACTCTTCTAATGAGTCACACAAACTCTTGTGTGCTCACTAAGCAAAACTACAGCTGGCACATATTGGGATCTTCAAAAATCTTCAAAAGTCATTACTGAGAGAAATAAAAAGCAAAAGAGAGCGAGGGATGTGACGTGACAGAGGACGCTCGAGGTGTACAGGAGGTGAGGGAGGAGGAGGCGACAGAGATCCACATTCACAAAAAGAGGAAAAGACACAAAAGCGACGATGCTTCTGTTTGTCCACAGCTTGGGTTTTCCTTTTTCTTTTTTCTTGGGTTTAACTTTCATTATTTTATCTCCTGCTATATCTTTTCTCCCATCTCTTCACAGTGAGAAAACAAATAAAAACAATAGAGATAATACGGGTTGGGGGGGAGTAAACAGAAAGAGAGTGGAGGAAAGATACTGATCGTCTCCAATAGTCGCCGTGCCACAGAAATACAACACAGACGGGCGAGGTAATATCAACCGTAGCAATAGCCCAAAATATGTTTTAGACTTCAGCTGAAATCTTAAACAGTTTGGCAGCTGGACTGTGTGTCTATTGCTTCTGGTGTTATGAGTAAGCAGAGCAGAAAGGACAGACTGTATCAATAAAAACGGTGAGGGATGGAAAATAATTCTCGGGTTCTTCTCTCTTTCTATCAACACAGAAAGTACTTACAATATTAATATGGGATATAAGTCTTATATATTTGTGCATGGAGCCACAGCTTGCTGCTCCCTCTAGTGGTTCAACACTTCATTTGAAGTTGCACTGTCACAACTGAAGAGCCACCTGCTCCCAATTTGCAGTGCAGGATGTTACATAAGAGAGTGTGGAGCAAAAAAAATATTATCATGATTTTCTGTGCCTGTAAATGTCCACAAGTGTGTATTGCAAAGTGTGTGTTTGTGACTTTTTTTAAGCTTTTAAGGTGACAAAGATAAATATAAATTAACTGCCTCTGTTAGCCACTGATTGATCTATAATACAATTTGTAAGTCTTTGTATTTATGAGGGCTTACTTCCTGGCAGAGACTTCACATTTCTTCCCGCACGTGTCAGGGGACTGACAGTAAGTAAAGTGGGGCGTTGTGAAAATAAAATTGAAACTCGGCTGAAACCAAACCACATTAAGGCTTCTTGTGTTGAATTATTAGTCATCAGAAACTTTTTTTCATCCAGACAAAAAAAAAAAAGCGTCTTCTGAATGTCACATTTCTGCTGCAATGTAAGCTGATATCAAGTTTGAGAAGTAGGGTGCTGATTTCAAACACGGCAGGAAGAGATAACCTCACACATAGACATTCTATGTTTTTTTTTTCAGACAGTGCTGACTTGAATAATCCATTACCTGAAACAGAAACACCGCAAGTTATTAACCTCAAACTTTTTGCATAAGCACTCAGAGTTGAACTGCATGTGCATGTAACAAGAGCTAAAAACTCCTCTCCCTCGACTTTAGGCCACGACCTTGTCAATCACAATGTATGATATGAACACTGTTGATAACTCTGGCCTGTAGCTGCTTGAGCTGATGTTAATGTCGGCTTCACAGGCTAAGACAAACAGCTTCACAGCTCTGAATCCTGGAGGTTTCAATTCAGAGACTCTGAGGTGACAAGCTTAAAAACGATTATATGATTTACTTTAAAGTTTGACTACAAAATTTTGACTCCTCTGCACGTCATTTGTTATTTACACACGACCGCTGCTGGGCTATTTGCAAGCTATACTGACATTAAAGTGATATTTCACAGCAAAAATCTGTTTTGTTTATCAGTTACTCACCCTTAGATGTCTTGAACAGAAGGTTTTTTTTCCCTTCCAGTGTTCCTCCATCAGGCAGCTGCAGCTGATTCAAAACGCGGCTGCTTGAGTCCTTTACTAGCACCAAAAAGAGTGGATTACATCACTCCACTTCTCAGGTCTTTACACTGGCTTCCTGTCTCTCAGAGAATGGATTTCAAAATACTACTGCTGGTTTATAAAGCACTAAATGGTTTAAGGGCCAAAATACGTAACTGATCTTCTACAAAATTACGAACCATTCAGACCCCTCAGATCATCTGGCACACGTTTACCGTGTGTCCCTACAACTAGAACTAAGCACGGAGAAGCAGCGTTTAGTTTTTATGCACCAAATATCCGCTGTGTTGAAACCCTCAATGCTTTTAAATTAAGACTCAAGACTTCTCTGTTTGCTGCTGCCTTTGATTAAGTTATTTTTTTTCTACTGCACAGTAACTTTTATTCTGTTAAGCTGTTTTTATTTCCTTTTCTTTTGATTTTCAGTGACTTGTTTTCATATTGTGTGTTTAAATGTTATTTTATTGTCTGTTTCTTTGGCACTTTTACAGTTGATGTAAGGCACTTTGAGTTGCCTTTTTGCCGAAATGTGCTATAGAAATAAACCTGCTTTGCTTTGGTAAACAGATGATTTTGAAAAGGTGTGCAGACATGGCGGTACACTCTTGAAAGCATCAGAGCTTTCTAAAACGTCCATCAAAAACTCTGAAACAGCTTTTTGTGATGCAATCCAAATCTTCTTTATCATGATGTATGCTCTACGCTTTCAAAACATTTCTGCACTCTTTGCAACAGCTTTTTTTGTTCACTTACAAATTTGGGATAACTTTTTTGTATTTTTTTAAGAAAAGAACATAAGGAGAAGTGAACAAACTTGGCTGGTGCAAAGAGAGTGGAGTTTCTGCAGTTTTTGATGGAACCAAATTTATTCAAGCCCCAGTTCAGTATCGTTTAGGATAACCATAACCCATGACACAAAGCACTGGATCGGATGTGTTGGATATTGTAGCTTTGGAGCCGAAAAAAAAGTTTTGGTTTGGAGTTATTGAGCACAGCACAGGATAAAGAAGACTTGGATCACACCACAAGAAGCTATTGAGAGTTTTGGATGCATGTTTTGCACAGTTTCCCCGTTTTCAAGTGTGTACATCCAGACTAGACTACCAGCAAAAGTGAGCACACATTTTTGGATTCACCTGTTTACCGTGGAGGAACGACAGGAGGAAAAAAAAATGTATTGAAGATATCAACGGGTGAGAAATTGATGTACAAAACTGATTTTTGCAGTGAATTATCACTTTAAGAGATGTTGTTCATGTACAAAGTGATGTACTACTTATTTTTTCCAAACTCAAAAAAAAAAAAACACACAGTGGCGTTCCTTCACTCATCAAACCTTCTTTGGCTAAAGATAGTTTAGCAGAGATGGAGCATTTTAGATTCAAACCAGGGTGTATTGCAGAATTAATATGAATAAACAAAAGCTGCACAAGTTTGACAGCAACAGTAATTATCAAAGCCAGTGAAATGAAGTCGGCGACTAAACTTAGATACGAAAACTTCGGCATTTTTAAAATTGTACTACTTCAAATGTTGATAAAATGGTTCATTTCACAGCTGACATGACACATACTGAATCTTTCCTGTCTAGCAGAGCCACGATACGAAACAAAGTGGGCGATTGATTCCAAATCACTGCCGGTTATCTTAAATCCACCAACACAGATGAACAAATAGATCAGGAGCTGTACATCCTGCACACAGACGGAGTAAAGAGCTTGTAAATATATAACGGAACAAACAACACTGCAGAAAACTGACTCTTGTGTTTGCTCATATGGCATGTGTGTGTGTGTGTGTGTGTGTGTGTGTGTGTGTGTGTTCATGTGCTGGCTCTCCATGAGCTTGGTAATAAGTGTTAGGACGAAGACAGGAAGCAACACGCGGGGACACACCCACTGTCCAACCAATCCTCCTACACACATACACACACACACACACAGTGAGCAACAATGTTATGACAATAACTCTGAGTTTTACAGCCCACTGTAGCTGCACATCTGGATAACATCAGGACACACAGGCACAGATAAAGACACACACACAGGCACAAAAGCAGAGTGAGGAGGGAGAAATACAGAGATGATGTCGAGGAAGAGGGATGGCCAAAAGAGAGAGAGCGTGCACTCAAATTCTGCCAAGAAAAAGGCAAAATTCTTGTTTACCTCCCTCCCTCTCTCTCCATCTCCCTTCCTCCCTCTGTTTCACCCGTCATTCTATCCATTTCCTCCCCATTCTCCCTCTCTCTCCTTCTTCCCTCTGTTCTCTCTGTCTCTTCCCTAATCCTATACGACAGAGACACAGAACACAAATCTCCCTGTTGGCAGAGGAAGAACAGCGTGTTTCTACTGAGAAAGAAAGAGACGAGAAGAGAGAGAGGCTGAGGGAGAAACGGAGATTGACTGTTGAACATCAGTTGAAGTGATTTATGAGGTTGGAATCTGTGCTGGAACATATGTAGACACTCCTTGTCTTTCGTTCCTTCTTTTTAGCGCACACACACACTCACACACAGACACACATACCCATGCACACACACACACAAACAGATCTCACTCTTTAACCAAACTGTGCCTGGCAAAGTGCAGGCTGTTAGTTGGTGTACAGTCGACAGATACACAGTGTGCAGTCACACACTGCATCCTCTGTAAGCTACAGTCATTGCATATGAACTGGACTACACGCAAAACCCAAACACACACACACACACACACACACACACACACACACACACACACACTGGCAGGCTAAGGCAGTTACATTCAGCTCCTCTGGGGGTCCACATTTCTAAATCACTCAAGTAATGATCCAAAAAACTTTCCAAGAAAAGTCTCCAACCTAAAAATATCCTAACGAGGAAAATCAACCAAGACAAAAGAGAACCTCTGCCGTTCACACAATCACACCGTGTTTGCAGTTTTTCGACTGTGATCATCATTGTGTTTTTGTTATATTTCCTAACATAACTACACCAGGACCACACTGAAATTTCTAGCTGAATTGCAAATCTGTTGATCTAAATGTGTTGCGTTTTAGCTTCTATTGTGGCAAATCAAATGTAGAAATCGGGCGCATAACTAAAATAACTAAACAGCCGAACACAGACATGAAACCAGAATAAATGACACCACAGATGTATTTCGAAATAACATGCGTATATTTTTGAATACGTCTCTACTCTACGGATATATATTCTTTATTCCTACAAAAAGACAATTCTGTCACAGCCAATTGAGAATAATAGGAAAGGAGCGTAAAATATCTCAATTCTTCAAACTTCAAATAATGAAAAGCAAATATTTTTTAGGAACTGGCAGGAATGACCTCAGAAGGCTGCATTAAAAAGCACGCGAACATCCCAGAATATACAACAAGGGGGCCAAACGAGTCTTTCAGCCAGACTTGAGCACTTGACAGCTGTTTAAAATAAATCTGACCATACGTTAGGAAGCACTGCAGTAAGTACATAATGTGCTTTGTGTTGTTAAAGCAATTTATCACGTTGAACATTCTTAAAATTGTATCGTTTTCACTTTGCTGAAGATTAAAAATCTTTTAATTTTTAGCTGTTGGTTTAAGATCTTCAGCAATGAATTAATTAACTAATAAGATGATTGACAGGAAGTTAAATGATATGTGTTTATGTTATGTTGTGTTTATGTTTTATT
>JAQLOL010000008.1:9689976-9703432 GCA_029783665.1 Naso thynnoides | reverse complement strand
CTGACACATTTACTGGCATATTTCTTTAAATTTGGGGTTTGTGCCCATGTGGGCAAATGCACTTACTGTAAAACAAAACAAAGCATCAGCTACAAAAAAAATACAATGAAATAAAGATGTTTCACTATGTCTTTTAGAACATTTAGAAAATCAACTTGGACTGGAAAATTATGTTTTGTGACCAAAGCTAATTATTGGTTAATCAATCACTAACAAAAATATTTGTTAGTTTAAGTTCTAGTGACCGTAATATGCAATGAAATCATCGTTTAATATCTGATCTCTTAAAAACTAAAAAAGAAAGAGTTCCAGCTAAGCAGCTATTAACAGAAAAAAGAATAATATCCAGGGGCAATATTGTAAAAGCTTTTTTTTTTTTTTAAATGCCGTAATTAATGGCATTATTACAGAAGCAGTGAGGCAGAGACAGATATTGATAGGATGGAGAGAACAGCAGAGAACAGAAAGAGGGAAGGAAAGTTGAAGGAAATGAAGATGAATAAACAGCAAAACTGTAAGAGCACAGACAAAAGGAGAGGATGAACAAGAGATCAACAAACAGAAGCAACAATTTCTGTGATCTGACTCTGTATCTTCTCCTTCCCTTTCTCTCCCTCCATATCAGTCTCTCTCCCTTGTTCCCATAGTAATCATTCAACCCTGATTGCTCTGATCCCTCTATTCTATTTGTCATTAAATACAAAGCAGACACACACGCACACGTATTACCACACATGGGCACGCACACACCGAGAGACAGAAACAAATGCCATTTAATCAAATCGTATAAATAAATAAAAGGTTTTTTATTTCCCATAAGTCCATCTGGTTGCCTGCTTCTCATCACGTACACACACACAGCCTTCATCTGCTGGTCAATAAAGCTCACACACACATACACACACACACACCCACACACAGACAAATACACACATGCTCAAACTCAAAGGCACGGATGACCACACACATTGGCCGGTGAATCTAAATGTAGATGAGTTCAGTCTGCTAGAACGACTGGCGGCAAGAAGAAACCTTTATCAAGCAAAATGTATTTGTTTTCTGTTATTTCACTCGCTGTGTTCGACCATTCCATCAATCGCTTTTACAAAATGTTATCGACGTGTGGTTAGTTTTAATTTCACAGCACTGTGCAGTTTAGTTAAAATGTGACTACAGTTCTGATCCAGTGATTCGGCACTGCACTGTTGTCAAATTGCAGAGAATAAAAATAGAACTGCACTAAACTAAAGGCACCATATAGCACAAGGCAGAAAAAAACTTCTCACATTTATTTGCAGATTTTTCTATGATGGATTCTACCTTTCGGGAAATGAGCATTATCCTGTCTTCCCTGTTTCTTTCTTCTTAGGAATATGAAAGATAATTATAAGTCTAAATCAACACAGAGCAGAGACTAAAATACGTAAATATAAGTTAGTATGTGTATGTTGAAGTCACCTGTATCTTTATTATCTGTAACTAAACCGCTTTGGCTTTGTGCTTCCACCAAATATAAAGAGAACGAATGGCAGGCAAATCAGCCTGAGCTGAGAAAAGGAGGATAAAAATTCCAGAGCACCTGCGTACGAAGCAGATGATCTGCATCCAAAACACATGATCTGTTGAATATTTGATGTCACAGTATCATGCATGCACATCCACCTGTGTGCCCAGATGCAGGACAAAGTAGACAATGAGAGGAAGGGCAAAAAAATGTCCGCACACTGGTGAAGCTCCTAGCGTGTGGCCATTTTTTGCCCTTCTTCACGATATCATATTTTCACTCCTCAATTTGTTATAATGGCCTAAAGAAGCGACGGCAACAATATTATCACGATACCTACAGAAGATTGGACAAACAAATATTATTAGTCAAATTCACATTTTACTTTGTTTATTGAGTGTTTTTGATATGAACTACACTTAAACATGAATATAGGGAGGTTAAAAGAGTCTGTGACCATAACTGTACCAAATCATACAAAACAGATCAATTATACTTGATGAATTTTGCAGTTATAGACGGTTGTGATCAGCATTAAGGCACATCTGCCCCAATAACTTTACATAAGCAAGAACGTGAAGAAAGCTAGTTTTAGAGATTCTGTATTATTTTTACACGTTGTTATTATATGTGACTTTTTAACGCAATATCGATCTTTCTTTAAATATCACAATTATTGTCGACACCCCTATTTGATCATTATTTTTCTTACTACAGCTGTAACTGCGCTAAAACAAAAAGCAAATTAAGTTTTGTTTCTTTTGTATACAGCCAGAGGTAAAATCATTAATCCACTACCTATATATCAATAGTTAACAAACACAAATAAAATACAAAATATTTTAAAAGGAATAAACAAGATTCACACTAGGCAGGCATACCGGATACATGCTCGTCAGTGCTCTCTAGTGGACAATGGCTGTAATGAACACTGTTTCTTGTGACTTGAACGCCGATACCCGTAAAGGTGTGCTGACTAATATTGGCTGACATATCGGTCTAAAACAGATACGACGGCGCAGGTCAATAAAAAACAAGAAACAATGACTACAGCAGGTTTTTTGGTCTTTTTGTCTCTCTAGAATTACTTTTGAAAGTGTCCTTACAGTCTGTCATAGACTTCACATAAGTGACATTTTTTAAACATTTACTTTAATGTCATTGATCTTTAAAAATAAACTAAAAAAAGTTTGCACGACGTTGGGAATTTTGGGGATAATCCACAAGCTGAATATCAGTATGTTTGACATTCCAAAGGTTTCATTAAAGCTAAAGGCAGAAACTTCTGGCAATCACTTTCTCTCAAGCACACATCTACACACACACACACACACACTCCTCCTCCTCCTTTCTGCCCTTAACCCCTCCCCCTGCCCCTCATTTCTCTCTCTCTCTCTCTCTCTCTCTGTCAGTCTCTCTCTCTCTCTGAATGAATCGTTCCTTGTCTCTGAACTGATGGAGCGATAAAGTTGGTTTAAACAGCCGTAGACACACCGGCACACACTGCCGAGGCAGGAACATGTGTTTTACATCAAGCGCTCGCAGCCATACAAGAGCTAATGTTACCATCTGTATGCATGTATGTGTGTGTGTGTGAGTGTGTGTGTGTTTCAGAACAGGAGTGCAACATGTCTTTGCAATCTCCTATCAGCTTTTAATCTCCACTCAGCAGAGGGGGGGGGGGGGGCAGAGAGAGAGAGAGAGAGAGAATTGGACATTTAGTGAGAGAAAGTGATAACGACTCAATGGGGGGGGGTTACAAAATTATCATATATCTCTCCATCCTCCCATTATTCATTCATTTTGTTTTGCAAGGCTCCTTTGCTTTTCCCTGCCTCAGGGAGAGAAGGGCAGAGCGAGCAGGAGTTGTCTACTTTGGTTTACGTGTCTCCGAGTGCATGTGTGTGTCGGTGTGGGATCTAATTTTTATTGTCTGTAAAGTGTGGGAGTTGACGATTTTCATTTTGGCTTCTTAGGTTACTTCAGAGAGCTGCATCGCAGGCAGAAATGTCAACATTAATTCTTCACTTACTGCTTGCTGGGGACTCAACAGCTATGTATTATTTAGCTTGGAACAGTTAACTTGCTCGATTTGTTTAGACCTTACACAGAATTGTTGCTGTCCAATTTGCAATCCTGCAGCCTCAGTAACGTACATGTTTGTTTTACAGTTTGAAAAGCTGTGTGCAAGCAAAAAAAAAAAACCCCAAAAAAAACCAAACAAAAAAAAAACAGCACATGAATGCTGGAAAAACATCCAAACAAGGAAGTTGTGTGTCAGACCTTCTTATCAGCTCATGAATTTAATATTCCAGTTCAGCTAAAAACGCCAGTGGTTGTAAAAAACAAATATGGATCACGACCATAACCTTTACTCTACTCCTTTGGCCAGCAACTATCTGTATAATCACATTTAATTGCTAAAATTTCTATCTAAAAAACACAAAGAGGAGGCACAAACTATTACTAGTATTACAACATTAAAAACCTCTTCAGAGATGACGATAGATAAGAGCTTTTCTCTTGCAACTGGCCTCAAAACTATAATCGCAACTTATTGCTCGGACAAGCGAATGGGATTTGTTCCTCATTCAGAGCTGGTACACTCAAGTTTACAAGTGTTTTAGGTTTTAACACGTTGCAAGGGGCTAAATAATGTTTAAACAGATTGGATGTACTAAAGAGGGGATTTGGGGAACTCAGTGACTGAAATGCACGTTCCTCTCACTTAATATCTGTTGGTTTTAAGGCATCTAATATGTTTCAATAAATGACTGAGGCATCGCTCAAATTCTCCATCGTTTTAAACTCTACTTAAAAAAATGACAAGCTAAAGCTAAACTACAGTATTTGTGAAGCTACTGAACCTCAAACAAAGGCATATGGCAAACATTAACTGCATGAGAACAATGCAGATGATGTCAACTAAGTTGTAAAAACTGCATGACGCCGAATCTTAAATACTTTTCTGTGACTCAGTGAGGATACAGTGTTGGCAGACGAGCTCCAACTGGCACCTGTTTGGGAAATGGAATACTGTTTGATGTCAAGTAAGAATGCAGGGAATCACGGCATAAACAGGACAAATTTAGGCTCAGTTCATTGGAATTTTTTTAATTACCTAACTCATCTGATGTCTAGCATACAAATCTCTGCAAATGACATGCTAGCTTGTTGTCTGAGAATTTCATTTTCAGGGAAGAATGAAAACGTACACAACAAATGATTTCCGGTGGAGATAGTCTTAAAAAGACCATAACTCACCAAACACACAACATGCAAAGAGGAAGACAGATAGCAATCTCAGGCTCAAGACTCGCTCGGTAGACAGCAGGCTAACACAGAAAACACAGCAGACAGGATACATGCTTATTTTGCAACGCATCCTGTGACCCTCAGTGTGTGATCTCAGGTCAAATCTGAATTACGTCATAACCTTTTCCATCTTTTATATGCTGCATATGCAGATTAAACATTTCCACAGACACAGAACTGATTTAAGTAATTAGTCGTTGCAGATTATAAGTGTAAACTGCTTTTCAGAGTAGACTTATAAGTATTAGAACTATTAAAAGGGTTTTGCTTTGTTACAATAGCAAGATACAGAAAAAAGGTCAGTAAGACAGTGGTGACAAAATGATTCTAACCGACTTGGAAATGAGTCTGCGCTGTGAATGAAATGATTTTAAATATCATGTAGTGCAAGGTCATGAAAACTCCTCCACAAAATTTCGACATTATGCATCACAACTACATTCAGCTTCAGAGGCTCTGGGGGCAGATGTGAGTTACTGCTTACTGTTGCTTACTGCAAAAACACTGATTTTGAACACTGGCCAAGTCTGTGTGTGTATGTGTGTGTGTACACTTTCAGACCTTATTAGGTTGTACTTGTGGTGATGCTTAACCCCACTCAGAGCTTGGCAGCTGCTTCCTTTTCTCTCTCTGTCTGCATTTATTTCTCCACACTCGTTCTCCCTGATCCCTCTCTCCCATCCTCCTGTCTTTGTCATCTCTCCCTGCTCGCTCTGTTTCACAGGCTCTCACTCACATCTCTCTGGTGCTCTCTTTCCTCTCTTTCTATCCCTCCTTCTACTCTCTTGGTGGTCCTAGGGTAATCTAACACTTGTTTCCTGGTTTATCTGCAAATAGGAGGCCTTAAATAATGATGATCTCTTACATATGTTCATCTGTTTGCAATGTGGGTTTGTAAGCATCATTTTTATTCATATCTGTGGTTGCATTTAACCTTTAAGGGTTAATTTCAAAGTCAACTCAGAACCACAATGTAACTGCAATTAGTGATGAAAGGTATCGTGGAGTTTTTGACCAGTAGTGGCGCGATTGAGCAATGCTTATATGGATTGGTTCTGTTTACTTTGTATTGTGCACTACTTTTTTGTTTGTTTTTTGCCAGTTCACTAAAATTTAGTTGGTGGCAGTATTGTGATGCAAAAACAGTGAAGAATAAGACTGCTGGCAAGCAAAACTGGATGTAAATAATGCAAAATATCAAGTATTTTAAAGAACTGCCTTTAAATTGTTTTAACAGAAATAGAGCAGCATAATAAAAAAAAAGATTTGGACTGATATTAGAGGAAATAATCCTTTTTACATCATTATTCTCATTTTCACTGAAAACCATATTAACATGATTAAGGTGTTATTTTTGCAAGGATCTCTGCCAAACAAAGGTGTTTTCTTAAGGCTGTGGAATATGACGTGTAGGCCAGGACGACTCTGCAGCATCAGAATATGTGAATTAAAATGGTATTTTGAAACATTTTTCCTTTAACATAACTGAGCCTCCATGGGATTTAAAAATGGTTACTTAGTTTAAATTCTTATGAAAAAGATTTCCTTAGGAAAAAGAAACTGTCTCAACATGTTTCACCTGTTTCGGGAAAAAACACAAGTCTTCTTCATTACAAGAAATTTTAAACAAGGCACCTTTTCAATGATTTGACAGGATGCTTCCAGTTTATTACAACTGGCCATCGCTGTACTCATTAATTTACCTGTGAATTCTGAGAACACGGCAACATTGTCTTACTATCAAGGGCAACAAGCACAAAAAATGATACCAACTGTTAACAAGCCAACCATCTAGCCAGATTATCTTCTTTTATTTAAAGGTAAAACAGAAAGTGAGAATAGCTCAAATGTCTTCAGTAAACAATACTGCACAAGGAAACTTTGCACACAACTTTAGTATGCAAGATAAGCAAAAGTCGAACTCAGTGAAAAAAAAAACAGACAATCAACCTTTTAAATGAACTATCTGAGGACGACTTTAAAGAGAGCACAGAAATTCCATTAATGCACTTCTATTGTTCTGTCAGTTGCCTGTTCCCGTTAGTACATTTCACAAGTCTCTTGGTGGCACTGCACTTTAAAGCTGCGACTCTCAGGTCTGTAGCTTTGAGTGTGGGAGAGAGTTGCTCCTAATCAGTGAGCTGTGCTAGATCAAAGGAATAACACAGATCCACTTTCAGAGAAGATTCTCTCTCTGAAATCTGTTTGGTTATCTCAGTGACCTGAACCCAAATGCAGGAACAAACGAGAGACTGGAAGTGAATCCTATCGGACTTGGCTCAAAAACAAAAAGAATATCCTGTTACAGTTGGAAAGATGGATCAGAGTCCCAACATTTCTGAGAAGAGTGGAGATAACAGGGCTGTAATTGTATTGATCTGGCGTGAGTGGACACACGAGGCCAGTTGTTATGTTTTCCTCTGATGGGAAACAAACACACTCTGCAGACACTGTGCGAGTGTGTGTGTGTGCTTCGTGAGGCCTCCTTTTATAAGTTATATCAGGTCGTTAGATGTTTATGCAGCAAAATTCTAAAAGGCAACATGAAAAAAATTGCTCAAGGACATGTAAGCATAGCAGTAGTTGAGATTGACACACACAAACACATACACACACACACACACACACACACACACACACGAACGCAGGCATGCACACACACACACAGGGGTATGCGTGCACACATCCATTGTTTGGCTGCACCTGGTCTATTAAAGAACAGGATAGATGGGACTAGGGGACATGATTGTGTGAATGTTTGTATGTGTGTATGTGTGTGTGTGTGTTCTCTGATACAACTTCAGAAGCCAAACATCTGCAGCTATGACGCACTGTCAAGTGATAACACACACATTATCAAACACACACAGACAAATTATGCAATTACTAAACTGATATTAAACAGCAAGCAGTGCTCCATCATCTTTTGTCTCTCTTTCTCTCTTTCAATACAATATATATAATATACATCCCCTCTCTGCTCCATTCAAATTCTGCGTACCCTTTGTTAAAAAAGAAAATGCCATTCACAAATGCATTTTAAAACGATGCTTTAATAATCTGGAGTGTTAGTGCATGCACACATGCAGAACAGGTTTGTAAGTACAATACTATAAGCATACATTAATGAAAACAAGAGCTTTTACCAACTGGACAGTAAAATGACAACAGTGTTTCTCAAAGGAAAAAGGAAAAATACATTATTAATTGCTTGCATCATGTACAGTTAATCTGCTTTACAATCACTTTGAGCTTCAATTTTCAATGTAGAAAGGTACTTTTGAACTTTTAACTTCTTGGAGCCCAAAACACAGACTTATCTCAGTGCAAATAATAAACAATCAATATGTAAAATTTCTCAGAAAAATGTCTGCAAAACTTTGTCTGAACTTTCCTACATCAAGAACTCTTGTGTCAAAAGATGATTTTAAAACAAGAGCGACTTTTGATCCTTAAGGGTCTCTGAATGTTGTTGCACAATCATACAAGGACAGTAGATCAACAGAGGGCGTCATACTGACATTACAGGTTAGTGATGTTGCTATTACGTTTATTTCTGTGCTCCAACTGTGAATAAAGTGAATCTGTAACCCAGAACATGTGGCTCTATTTCTCACCTTTTTGATCATCGTATGAAACCAGCATCGCTATTTTTGTTGTGATTTAGGTAGTTTGTTTAAAGGGGCACTCCACCACTTTTTATGTGGATGTCCAATCAATGTTGATGGTAACTGTGGTCAACTGAAGCAATAAATGCTCAGTTTGTGTTATATTGACAGAAAAAAGCTGAGTCTCCCCAGTTAGTCCTGCTCACACAGCCCTTCTTGCAACACATACATGCACCATGCCAGTTCTGGGTTGCAACAGTCCATGTACCCGGAGATAGAGCTGTAAATTTATCTCATAAATGTTGTTACACTGTGTTGTGATGAAGAGTCTGACCCACCATGCATCGTTAAGAGAGACAGACGTTTTTTGCTTGAAATTACATCATATTATCATCGCGTAATCTTAGATGTGGTACAGCCGGAGTTCCAGGGCTATACCACTAACAGCAGAACTACGGCCTGTCACAGCTGAAGACAGTGACTTAAGCCACAGTCGTAGCTTGCGCAATGCTTTGTTAGCCTGCAGATAGGCTATACGAGTGATGCTAACAAGCTGTTGAGTATCACATAGATATTGCTATGATACAGTTTCAGTGTGTTGTTATCCCAAGGGAAGGGTGCCAGAAAGCAGGATGGTACAGATTTTTTTTTTACTACCATTCCCAACTTTTGACAATAGAAATGCAAATCATTGCGTGCTGTACCGTACCAAACTGAACTGTACCGCTCAATGGAAACAGGGCTTTATGGAAGACAGCTCGATCATATACCACTGCATCTCTTCTTTAATAAGTGTGGTGCCTTCTGTAACTAACAAAGTCAGTGTTATGCCAGGATTCACATTTGACAATACATGGTGACATAAAGAGCGGTGTAATTTGATTTGGAGTAAAATTTAAAAAGCTCCTATAGCTTTAGGGACTTTCTTTTTGTTCCATTAATGTTACTTATTCTAGCTTCACAGTTTCCATGGAGTTGGTAACTTCTAATCTAAAACCTGCTTTTTTTTAGGCTTAAATTTTTGTGCATACACAATGTGAAAAGAGAAACTATACAACTTTTTTGGCTTGACTTCATCATTATGATGTATAACCTGATTAAACAGTGTAATAGTGGTTGAAAAATGACACCATTTGGCGCTAAATTGGTCTCCAATAAACCCTGTTTTTACCATGATATTTTCTTTGCCACTGGGAGGAGGCTTTCGCAAGAAAATGAAAAACCAGTCTCTGTACTCTGTGTCTAACTGGCAGGTCCACGCTGCGCTTCTTAGCGACATGTGACGTCGGTACAAGCTGATTAGCTCACTGTGCTCTGACTCGCCTCTGCCAACAACACAGTGTCTGCAAGCCACACCGTCAGTCAGCTCGAGCTCGAGTTGAGATGGACTGGTTTACTCTGCTGCAACTTTCCCTGCAACCATTTCAGTTCAAATGAAATAAAGTGCATGCCTGCAGCGGATTTGCTTCCCAAAAAGTTTCAAGCTTCAGCTAACGTTAGCTTGCTAGTTTGTTTGAAGAAGTTATCTACTGCTACTTTAAACAAGTTAAGCTTAAAATATCCTTTCAAATCTCATCTTTCAAGTATGTGAAAAACTTAGATGAAGCTTTACAGCTATATATGTACTAGAGATGCAGTGGCAAAGACCCAAAATAGCTAACATGAGCAAACTCAGTCTGTCTATGGCTCTTATCAAAACTTCTTAGCTACAAAGATGGAACAAAAACAAGGCTCTTACAGCTCAGCCGGACTGTAATGTCTACAGCTTTGGCGCTATCCACTGAGCTACATGGGCTACCACGGGAACACAATACCAGTCGATATATACTCTGGGAGCAAACAAGTCTTGAACAGTCTAAGCTGTGCTGAGTTGTGTTGTACAGCCAGCAACAGAGAGAGACAGAGAACGAGAACAAAAGAGAAATGGTCTTAAGGGAAATTGGGTGTACAAGATGCATCATGCCAGTGGAGCAGAATTCATAAACACACACACACACACACACACACACACACACACACACACACAAGTCGAGAATTCCTAATGAGTGAAGACCTCACAGGGGACACAGAGAGGGAGACAGGCAGGGAGAATGGGAGGAGTTAGGGGGGAGACAGACGGAGAAAGGGGGAGAAGACTGATAAATCCCTGAGCTTTCACTTCATATTGAGTATGCATGGCAGTGTGGATGTGTGTGAATGTGTTATGAGTTTTGAGGTGGATGTGTGTTCCACTGAGAGGAGTTAAGAGTGAAAATCCTCACTCTGCACTCCATTCACACATGCATGCACACACACATACACACACACTGAGATGGCACAGTGTGCTCCACATGCATGTGCCGAGAGCCATACTCCTACCTCGCCAAGAGGGCCTCAGATCCCCAAGGTTGCCATGGCATTGCTCGCTCACAAACAAACACAAAGACAAACAGACATGCACTTTCTTTTTGCTGCCTCTTGCTGACACACACTCACACACACACCAAAGCAAGGTGTAACTAGATGTCCAAAAGTGAAGTGAATTAAAGTGTCAAAATGACTGGTCGAGCCTGTGTTCCTGCGTGTGTACACTGTATGTGATTGAGTTGAGAGTGTGTGTGTGTGGGCGCGAGCGTCGGCGTGCGCCTGTGTGACGTGAATGTCAATATGGGCACTGCACTCTTCAGATTCTTCACTAAGTCTACTTTCTCTTGCCGCTGCGATGATGATTCCCCTGGCCAGAATGCAAGAGTTGCTTAAGATGTTAGATGTGTCACAAGGGAGCAAAGATGGCAGCCACTTAACTGTGAGAGGGAATGCAGATTGGTTTAACTGGGCTTCTTATCGCTCATGTTAAGCTTCTGCGCTTTGGCAGGTGATCTGCACTGGGCCTCCTTAGAAGTGTTAAGCTTTCTGTTCCTTTTTTTTGTCTGGCATGATGGGACACAATTCACAGCTGCACTTCCCTGATCGCCTTAATGCTACGATACACACAATCTTTCCCTTGAACGCCAGATCAAAAGCATCCCGCCTCAGCTGTACATATCTCTGTACAAGGCCGAATGTACAGAAGAGAATGAACCCTAAGGACCAAAAAAAGAGAGAAGAAAATAAAGGAAAAGGAAATACTTGAAAGACAAGAAATTCTTTCAGCTGATATGTTAAACAGATGTCGTTGTTCTTCATTAGGTGTCTCTGCTAAGTAGGACATTTTTTACATTACAGGGAGTGGATGCAGTGATTGATAAAAACAGAAAAAAAGTCATTTGCAGTCATTTGTCAATCTACTTTCATTTATTTGCTCGAACCAGTTTTACATTAACAACTCACCATTATTTTCTCCAGCCTTTTTTTTTTTGCTGGTTTGTCAAATTACATCAGTCAGTGTAACCGAAGCAAAAGGCCTGATTGTGTGAAAGTATCTGAGATTAAAAGAAGAGATGAGGAAAAGAAAGAAAGAAGAGACGAGCCAGGAGAGCCGGGTGAGCAGGGTTTTCAAATTAACTATTGGTCAAGGGTCAGATGGACATTTAATCTAACCAATCAGCTTCCTAATTACACAAGTGCTGCCAGAATAGTGTACCCACTGCAATTTCGGTGTGTGTGTGTAGCTGGCGAGCATTGCGTGTAGAGGTCTTGTTGTAGCTAAATGATCATCTGGCCTCAATATTGGTTCCATGTGTGAACACACATGCATATGCGCGTCTGCTTGCACGCACATATGCTCACGCGCACACACATATCTAGCTTGTGGTGAATTGCTCCCACGTTACACCAAAAAAAAAAGAGGGAGGGAGAGACCAGCAAAGAGAAACATACACTGGATGTGCAAGCCACGGCTGAAAAACACTGAGAAATCCAAAAAGGAACGCACATATGCACACATGCATACACACATACACACACTTCCAGTAGTGTGTGTGTAAGTTGATTGTAACAGTAATTGATGTAAACGTCTAAATTACAGCTTGGAGCTAAAATAACCACTGTGTTTTACCGTTGCCATGTCGACATGATGAAAAACACCTGGCTGGTTCACTGGCGGGGAGGGTGGAACATCTGTGTCATGGGCGCCCGGCTGGACCAATGAAAAGGTTGTGTGTGTAAGCGACATGTGTCTGAACCAATGAAATGCTCAGTGGAAAGAGAAAATATCTCAGCAGACAGCTGTTAGACTCAAGTCCAGCCAATTATACTGTATTACATGATAACATGAGATATAAACAAATGCATCATCCAGAAAAAAATGTTGATTGTTGTCGTTTTTGTGCACACGTATCACAGCCTCTAGATTACTGTATTATGATACTTAATCTAGAGGCTGGTGCAAGAACTATCTGAATAATTTTAATGGTTCTTTCCAACTTTGGTGCCAGAATGTTGTGGCTTGTCATAAATAGGACAAATCCCAGAGTGCCAGCAAAGTTCAGACAATGACAGGAAAGTGTCTTTTAATAGTCGAATGATCCCAGAAGGAGTAGTTCCTCATCTTGCTGCCTCCCCTCGTCAGGAAGGTCAAGTACGGGGTCAGCTACCCAGCAGCAGCCACGGAGCAGATATTCAATGTCTCGCTCAAGGACACTTTAGCGGGGGTGGGGTGTGGTGGGGTGGGGGGATGTGTCAAGCAGAGGGGATTGAGCTTGAGTTTTAAGTTGAGGGACATTTGACTAATCACTGTACTGTCCTGCTGCCAACGAGAAACCACGCTGCCAAATCTTTGCATTTTAAAGTCAATTTAGTGGACTTTCTTTATGACTGATGACTGACTTTACACTTCTTGAAGCAGCGTGAGGTGGTAAAAAGTCATGTTTCCCAAGCAGGATAAGAGGGAATATTTGACTTTTTATGTTTTTTCTAACTTGAGCCGGAATCAATCAGAGAATTTATAGCACACTTGAAAGGAGGCTTAACATCCAAACGTGGGCCAAGATACAGTCGAGCAAATAAGCTACTTCTTGATTAGTGTGAGCCAGAAATGCCAAGCTGTCACCTTTCCATTACGCATGTTGTCAGCTGTAAAGTGTGTGTGTGTGTGTGTGTGTGTGTGTGT
>JAQLOL010000008.1:9584507-9600914 GCA_029783665.1 Naso thynnoides | reverse complement strand
TCTCTTTAATCGTCTAAAACATTTTAACAGACAAAAATGTCTTGTAGTCTGACCTCGGCATACATCTATCTTGTAGATTATACTTCTGGTAAAATGCAGGACTTTTGCTTTAAAAAGAGATTTTTCACTATGTTAAAAATACTTTTTTACTTAAGTAAAGGATCTGACTACATCTTCCAAGGCTGGTCAGTTTCTTAACACCCAAGCTCTGGGGATGCCACATGCATGTTGTACACATTTTTAGTGCACTTCAGTCTTTGGCACAAAATTTTGATGAAGTACACACCCATCTTCTGCCTCAAATTCTAAATCTTTATTCACTTTTATAAGAATGAATATGATGAATGGGATGTGTAAAATCATCCACTATAAGCATTCTGCCTGGTGATAGGGTGGCTCATGTTACATACTTGTATATTTAAGGATATGCCTAGTGAGACACTCAGTGGTGATTATGCAACATCTATTCAGATTACAAAAGTCTTTTGTCTGAATCTCGCACATGCTACAGAACATTTTAAAGTTCACACGAGCTGGCATTATGCTTGACATTTTACAGTGTGATCTCACGTGTTATCTCGTCAGTGTCACAGCAGCAAGTTTAGACAATGGGCTTCAGCCCTGCAGGCAAACTGAGCTCTGTAAGATGGCAAAGCTTGTGCGAGAAACTTAATTACAGTTGCGTCAAACTGAATGTGTTGTACTTGGTGGAAAAAGCAACCCTGTAATGAGTTACTTCTTTATTCTACCAGTCACTGAAGATTGTGGTGTTGCTGCTTTTCATATACTGTAGAAAAAGCAACTCCTATAATGTTAAATGTGGTCATCCGGATTGGGTGTTTGTGCAAATGCATGCCAATTTCAGTGCAGAAAGATGCAGAAATGAGTCACAAATCATTCGCACTGCTGTTAAAGAAAGACGCCCCTGACTACAGCACTGTTACAATGTGTCACTTTGGACCCCACCATGTGCTTTTAAGGCCGATCTGGAGCTGCAGAGGAATATCACCAGCATATCACTGAAAGCCTCTCACAGCATCACAGATGAGGCCTCCTCCAGTGGAGATGAGAGGAGAGGAAAAACATTCGGATTATATCCCTGGGGTCAGCATAACACTGGAAATGGAAGTGGCCAAGAGGGCTGATTCATGTGTGCAGCAGGAGGTCCAGCTCCTACAGAATGATTCGGTTGATAGTGAGACCAATCCCCTGATGGAAATGAACATCCCCACCGAGGTTAACATGGCGAGTCTGCCCAAACTGAACATGTCTTCTATCACTGACTGTGGGGTGTGAGAGGTTGTTAAAGATGAAATCACACCCAAGGTGGGAGAAATGTTTGATCGTGTGTACTTACAAGGCATTCCCTTAACAAGTCTAGCAGAGTATCTGTGGTTTTGCAGCCAAGAAAATCAAGTGTTATTATTTTAATGACTTTTTTGTTGATAGTAATAACAGAAAAACATTTTTGTTAACATATTTTCTTCTCTCTTTGTAATTTAATGACAGCAGTGTATTTCCACGCAGTATTTGATCAGCTAAGGATCTTATTCTCCTCCTAAATATACTCATTTAGAACAGCAAACAAACAAGTAAACACAGCATTGTTGCCTAGATACTCAAGAGATACAAATAACAACTTGACTCACATTATGTATGTAAGTGGTTGAGGTGTGTTATCTGCCTTTCCCTTTGAATCACGCCCGAAACAACCGTTCAAATCAAAAATGATTATGAACTGATTCATCTTTTGTTTTTCCAATAAAATGCCCATAACAATAAAAGCGGGAGTGGCCCCATTTGGTGTGGCGTCATTTCAGTTACACTCCACCCAAAATTGATCTCACAACTATCAAACAGTCAAACTCCACAATAAAAGTAGCTGCAGCAGGTTGTCTCTTCCTCTTCTGTGGAGGGTGGCAGCTGTCTTGAGCTTGTATCCATGGTGGCGACAATGATATTTAATTACTGACTCTGATTCTGATTTTGCTCTCTTGTTCATCCGTTGTAACTTTAATGCTTTTGAAATGTTATAGCTGTATTGTGCACTCAGCCCCATCAAAAATAAGGGTCCACCTCAATGGGCCCTGAGTTCGAAATATATGCCTGAAATGAAATGAAATGATCTAATTGTCACAGCGAATAAAAAGTACCAACATGTTTGTATAGAGGACCATTAATTGTCTGCAGTCCATCAGTCTGACCAGTGTTTACCAAACTCGCATATTTTCAGTCGTTTCACACTCATCACTCTTGTCAACCATTTTAACTGACTGTATTTAGTGACCAGAGCCTTCATTAAAGGACTGAAAACAACCTTTTAACTTTATTTGCTTCTTTATGAAACTACTGTTTGTGTGGAAGCTTTGTGGTTTTGGAATAAGCAAACACCACTGAGGGAAAAGTCTTTGCACCACAGGGATCTGCTTCTAAAATGATCTTGGTCATTATGACCATACACAGCACTTGCATGGCTAATGGCTCTCATGAGATTGTTTCCCTACAGTTTCAAATCCACCACAGGAAGAGATGTTTGGTTTGAAGCAATTTCCTTCTGCCAAAATGTGAATCTAACTAGATAAGGAATTAAAGGGTGAGAAAAATCAGTTTTTTTTTAATCAGCTGACCACTCAGAGCACTTAACCAACAGATGCCTCATTCACCCAGTCACACAGAACTTCACACACTGATGCCTTGCGAGGTGCGGACAGACTCATCGTTAGTGCCTTTCTATTTGAAATGCCCCATGATATTTCTATTCACACAGAATTTGTCGTTTATTATTTTGCCCAAGGATACTGAAACACACACTTAAGGAGCTAGGGATCAAACCAACAACTCTCTGATTAGTTGACGACCCGCTCTGCCTCCTGAGCCACAGCCACCCACATGCATGTTCTGTATTTCATATTTATATCACAAACTGAGCTCCACATTGCACAATCACGTATTGAGTATGGGTTTAAATTTCAGGATATACAACATTTTTTGAGAGAAAAAAAATACATTTTTATGGGAAGTCTTATTCGTGATGGTGAGCTGATTTTCTTCCTATATCCTACAAGTATGTTACCAGCTCATTGTCGTAAACAAAAGTGAAAGGGCTTCAGCAGTATAAATCTGCGCACAGGCAAAATCACATCCAAAATCCTTCCTGCATACTCCGAACAGGCCAGGTCTCAAATACTGTGAGACCATGCAGCTCATGTTTTGTGTATGCCAGCCTCTGAGAGTTCTTTTTATATGAATGTCATGAATTATTATTACTATTATTTGTAAATTGCACACTTTTGTTTGGATGTGCAACATTTTCTTTTGGTGAACTGAGTGATTCTACTGAATGTCCTTACTCATAAGTAAGTTTAGTAAGTTAAGCTCTAATGATTAATGAGTGCAGTGTTGTTTCCCAAGGAGACACGGCACAGTGACAAATAACAAAACAAATAGGAATGAATAGTTGGGCTGAACCTTGTATTCTGATGTTTGGAATGCAGTATTTTATGTTAACTTGACAAACTGCAGAAGAATTTCATAAGACATCATAAATAAAAAAATAATTTAAAATGTTGCATAATAAACAGAAAATGACAAAGCACACCACAAAAGACATAATGTGTTTCTCATCCAATACAACCTAACATCATAATGTGAGTTTTTTTTTTAACTTGATGCAAAATTCTAATGAATATTTTTGGTGTTGCGTGGTCACAAGATAAGGTCATACGGTTATTTCCCATGTCACAATAAGGAGACACTCGTGTATAACAGCAGATAAAGAGCCACTCATGTTCTGCAGGATTAAATGGCCTCATTAGGAGCAAAATAACCAATTAAAGTTAATACCAGCCTGTTACCCAGTGTCAAATTAAAGTGTAATTAAAAAGTAATATTTTGCACATGATATAGTAAAAAAATGGTAATTAGAATCTTAAAAAAAAATTTGCTGAAGAAAAATGACAGTATTGTTGTGCTTGTATTTAATTCAAAGGACTAGAACTGAAGTAAAAAGAATTTTTAGTTCCCTGCAAACTTAGCATTGCAACAGCAGTTTACTAAATGAATTATAACGGCGTAATTGAACACATTATTTTAACGTATCTGGTTCCTGAATATAAATGCACAGTTTCAATAAAAACATGTCCGTCTTTATTTGCAGATATATGATGAACCAAACGCACAAAAATATGTGTTTTTGTGTCTGTGTGTGTGCCTGAGAAAGAAACAACACCTTAGCCATAGAATTAGAATAACTGTTCTGGTATTCTCCACTTTTCTACCTTGTACAAACGCTGACAAAAACATCCTTAAACTTTTTTGGCTTATGTTGTGTTTCTGTAAATAAACAAACAAAATCACACCACATAAATATGTTTATTTTGATAAATCTTGCAAGCTTCTCAAGGAATAATGTGAAATTTAAGTTGTTTTCTTCGTATGGATTTCTTCAAACAAATCACAATGAATGCAAGACTTAAGAATCTGTTATAATAATTTCTTGTGTACGTCCTATACATTGATCTCAATGACTGAAAAATGTGAAAAGAAATTTTTTAAATAACGCATAAAAAGTCACCAATCTGTATTTTTCTTGCATCATATAGCGTATTCTGCTGAATGTTAACAAGTGACAGGGTTGTAGCAGTTATTTAAATCAAACAAAGATTTATATTGAGGCAATTTCATAGAGGTTTCTGGCTGCTTGTTGACCACAAAACTAATGGGAGGATCCGTGGATTATTATTACTATTATTATTATTATTATTATTATTATTATTGATTTTTATATGCTAACAAAATTTCACAAAACGTGCATCGTAGATTGTTTGGTAAACTCTCTTCTCTTGCATTCAGAGTCAACTTGAGGTAAATGGATATGACAAACTTGAATGTTTATTACATTTTGCAATATTCCAATATTACATTATGTAGATGAGATGAAGATAATATTCTAAATCTGGGGAAATATATTATTATAATCTCAGCCTGTGCCTGTGTGCGCACTGTAGCCTTTGGAAATATATTATAGTAATAGAGTAAGTATTTATTCACACATTATGTCTCTTGTGATAAATTTTCTGACAGCTTTTGGCTTCAAGAGGTTTCAGTTTCAAACTCATCCATCATAAACACGCAGATCAAATAAAAGTCATCCCACTGAGTGTCATATATCTGAATATCTACTGTTCACCTGCAGTTAAATCGAGACTTTTCTAATTATATCACTGGAAGTTCTCTCTTTTACTTTCACTCTTGCCCAGGACAATTTCTATAAAAATTAATTTACACTGTGAAGTAGCTTTAAGGGTTTTAGTAGATTTCACATAAAGAGAGAAGTAGCAGAGGGGAACAAATGGGTGTGAAAGAGAAGAAGGAATGCCTGAGATGATGCTGAATGGAAAGCACAACTTGTGAAAAGTAAATCTGGTTTCAGTTTACATGCTGACCGGCTGCCGTGCTGTCCATATGTCAGTGCAACATTTATAGATTCTACATACACGCTTCTGCTCACAAATCAACAGCCCGTCTCTGTCTGCATTTCCCTCTCGTCTCTGCTTCTCTGCTCTCTCCCATTTGCTCAGTGTGTCCCTCGGCTTTGAGACATATGCTGGGCAGTGACGCACACAAACACACACGCACACACACAAAGAGAGAGAGAGAGAGAGAGAGAGACTGTGTGTCTGGACTTACTGTAAATGAGATTTTAAAATGTTGTTTTGAAACTTTGAGGCTTTTAGAAGAAGTCCAGATATGAATCTATATTGGTCCCACAGTGACATATGGCATTAGGGAGACAGCATGAGTTGTGGTTTAGACATACACAAAGCTTTATCCTTTGTATCCTTAAAGCTCATTAATTTGAACAAAGAGAAGAAATAAAACTCTGACAGATAAAATTAATAGTCAGGAGATCCCCTGAAACTACATGCGTGTATGTGGCTTTGTTTATGCTTATTTGTGTAACAATTTTAGATGAATTGCTTTGCTGCCCTGCTTGAAATACAATCCCTCGTCGAGATAAAACTTTAACACTGACTGTATTAAATTGGCAATGCCACTCGCTACATTTGTATGCATGGGCGTACTTTTAGTTCTTTTAAATGTTTGGGTGGTCACAGTAAAACATATCATCACTGCGTTAGAACAACCACACTAACGTTCAACCAGCTCTCCTCGCAATGACTGTGTTTACGAGGATTTAATGTAGCCAAGCTCCACCTGCGCACAAAACAGCACAGGCACAAATTTCTATAAAGAATTACTCATTTAAACATGGATCCTCATGTTACCTGCCTTTGGACACACGTAGGTAACATTACTCTGTGGGAATAATCCAGTTAAGATCATGGTAAGATTACTGGAAAACCAGTTAGGATGCATAACTGCCAATTTGAATCAGGTTACTTTGTTGACTTTTGCAAACTTCAACTCCCACTAACATTTTCCTGGGTTTTACACATTTCCTTTCAACCAAGGCACCCCTGACAAGATTAGATAGGGCAGGTTTGTTAGTTTGTTTTGGCCTGTTGTTGTTATTTGATTTGCTTTGTCTAGCTTTTATTCTGTATCTGGTTCTGTTTTCTCTGTAAAAAACAGACTTGAGAGTTGTGATAAATGTTCTGCATATATAGATACACTTCCACATAAAGTTAATAGAAACCACGCTGCTGATAAGCAATGACTTCTGCTGCCACCACTGGGATCATCACTATTTTCCACTGCACCAGCTCAGAGGAGGAGCTGGCAGCCTTTTTTTAAAAATGAAAAGTTGTTCACTCTGACAGCAGGACACCACAGCTGGACTGGAATATTCTGTTTACAAGTTTATTCACGGTGACAGACAGACTCAGTGGTGAGGGTATTAAAGGTACATGAAAACTGCTTATGCCAAATGAAGAGAGTTTTTCCAAAACTCGCTGAGTCCAATTTTGGTCTGAAAAGGGCAACCGTCACATAGAAGTCATGGTTACAGTGAATATGGACACATAAACTATCCAATTTTTATTTCATTTCACTTGTCGTCAGCTGCGTGAGACTGCTGAACTTTCCGAAATTCTCTCAATTTAACATGACAGCAAGTGATGATGGAGGCTTGTTAAAGAAACACATGCTGTACGAATGGTAAAGATATTATGCGTTCGTTGTGAACATATTACATTCGTATTACTCCTGTTAACACAGAGTCAGGTATATAGTTCTGAAAACTTACAACAACTTCATGTTAATGAAACCCTCTCTGTCAAAAGAGCAGTAAGATAAAGCCTTGGCAGTAAGTAAAGTACTGAGTCACATTCAGTGAAGTGTTTTTTTTTGGTAGATTTAACTAATAACTTGATTACTCTTTATTTATGTCATGAACACACAATATGCATTTCTGCCACTAGAGGTAAAAACACAAAAAAACAAAAAGATTTAATTTGATGATGTTATGAAGTTGTTTATATCATTGTTAAAAAGCCACCATCATCCATGAAGATCTATCTCACTCAGGCCGAACTTTTCACAGATGAGGTGAAGTATTCAAGTTTTTATTCATGCTACTTTTAATCACGTTTGCCAACTTCCTTCCTTATTCTTCGACTGGCGTTACCCCAGAAGAACAAAACAAAACACATCACAACCTTAAATAAAATGTGTCTTTCTCTAGATTTTAATTTTGTCTGCAACATTTGGGATAATGTAAGTAAACAATTCAACATATTAAGTCATCTGAGACAAGTTTTAACTCAACTTAATTTTAAATATTATTATTTAAATACTGGGCAACAGCCATTAGCCTGTTAGCGTCACACTAAGACCAGAAACAGGAGGAAACCTTAAGGAATATAGAAAGGAAAATGGTTAAATTAACTTCTACAGCATGCACCTGTGACTGACTTCAAGCCTTATCTTTAATAAACAGACATGAAATTAACATTCACAGAGGGAAGAAGTATGAAAGTAAAAATATGCTGTTATTGTATTTAAGAAGATTTTCCAGGTATCTGTACTTGAACATTTATTTTTCTAACAACTTTTTACATTTACTCCCTTGGTTTTAACACAAATATCTAAACTTTCTACTCAACATTTTCAAAACAGGCCTGTTGCTTTAGTTTAAATGCTTTTGCCTTTTTGGCTGCGCTCAGCACGCTTTACCAACCGGAAAAATTACTTTTTAGCATTCTAGTGATGAGACTCAACAATCAACTGATTTACTGGTGCGCTGTGAACAGCTTGTACAAATCCTACGGATTCTACCTTTAACTTTAATCTTTTTTGCATTATATTTAGTATATGACATGAGGTTTAATTAGAAATGTCTTCAGAGGGATATGTTTTACATTTATACTTTGAGTACTTTTCCAAACCTGTACTTCATTACTTCTGCTTAGGTAAAGAAGTTGAGTCAGTACTTCTACTTTTTCTAGAGTATCTGGACTTCTACTTAAGTAAAGGATGTGTGTACTTTTGCCACCTCCTACTCCTCCTGATCTATCTAACTCTGATCTTAAACATTCAGAGCCCAAAAATTTTTTCAAGAAGTATATCATATTTTGTGTGTTGATACCTAGTATAGTAAGTATATATAAGTATTGTACAGCTAACAAATGATCGAATCCGTTTAACACTGCATGAAGTCAGTGTTGTGATTAATGGTCACAATGTCTCTCATGTACAGTTCATGTGGTTTCAGTACAATAATTATCATTATACTTTCATAATAGCCACACTGTTTTTTTCTCTGTGTTCTCTTTTCAGTCTGATAATATGATCACACAAGCACACAAACACTTACGCTGTAGAATTTACTCAGCTTTGATGACAGTCATGACAGCGACACAGCTGTATGTCTGTGTGTGCGTGTGTGTTGCGCTCAGTCTCCGGCTGAGTCAGACAATAGGACAGTTATACTGGTGAAACCACCGGCTCGGCCCGCTCCTCACATTTTCCATCTCACCATGTTCACTCGCTTTGCCTCTTTTTCCCCTCGTCTTCTCTTTCTGCTCAGGGGACATGAGGAGTGAGGGAGCTTTCATTTATACTGAACCGAGTCGACTCTTGCTCTTTTTTATTCCTTCCTTCTTTCATTTTGTTCTGTCTTAAGCCTTCAAAACTACTATCTTCAATAATTCTTAAATATTCTATTTGTCAGACTTTTTTTTCTTGTTCTTTCTTTCTTTCTTTCTTTCTTTCTTTCTCATTCTTTCTGGCGAAGTTTAAAATCCTACTCAAAATGCAGTTTATAAAAATTATGTTTCAAGAAAGTTAATAGCATAAACAAAATAAGACTGACAACAGAAACATGCTGTTTTAATTTCTCTGAAATTGAGTTGATTATTTTGTTCTTAAGAAAAGCAAAAATCAACATTAAAAATGCGGACCCTGAACATCCATCCTGGGTTCATAAAACTTAATACACTTTCTGTAATTGTCCTAGAAACTTATTTTATTTTGCAGTATTCCAGATGTGTTTATTGTTATTGCTGAATAAGGACGTCCCTGAGTTAAAGTCTATTGTGGAACTAATCATTCATGGCTCGTTTGATCATGTTTTATCTGCCCTGCAGACTCATTTAAAAAGGCGTTTCACTAACAAGTTTAATCAAAGCAGTATGCTTACAGTATGTCAAAGTAATTCTCTTTTTAACTCTGAAGCGAACGTGGAAAAGTTCCCAAAGCGCACGCACTCAGCCAGTTCATCATTTGCAATTGAAAGAAGCTGAATGTGTATGTAAGGGGAACCTAAAACGACTTGACTCCACTGGTAGCTTTGTTATGGAGAGGATGTAAAATGATCATGCTGACTAAAAACTGCTCTCTGACAGTCAAAACGTGTCAAGTTAGATTATAGAAAAATAACACAGAAAAGTTCTAACTTGTTGAAATGTCTACAAATCAACTATTTCGTTTTTTGGCCATTTGTGTGGGTTTTTCTGTGTTAATAGGAATGAGGTGTTTTGTCGACTGGGTTCATTTCCATACATACAGTGGTTTATATTTTTGGAAATTTCTTTTAAAGGAAGAAGAAGAAGAAGAAGAAGAAGAAGAAGAAGAAGAAGAAGAGGAAGATTAACCTCCACAACCTCTTCTAAATGTAGACAAATAATGTTATTTATGTCAGCAAAATCATTTTAATCTACAGAAACACTATCATGTTGTAACAGCTTCAGGTTATAGTGCAGTTTTATAAGACTTAATTGAAAATAAACACTTTGCTTAAATCGATCTTCACCACATTTTGTAGCGCTGTGTCAATAGTCTCATTGCTGAAAATTACTCCTTTCCTTCACTTCCCCTCTTCATGACTGAAGTGGGTTTAAAAAGGTGAAATCGATGAGAAGTGAGAGTTTTAACCTCTGCCCACTCATGGGTCAGTGCAGCAGCAGGCCATAAAATGTTGTCCATCCATTGAATGATGTCAAGCATCATTTTGATTACTATTGCCTGAATAAAGAATGTGAGTTTCCAGGAGGTGACAAATAAAACCACAAGAGGATTAATAAATTCAGACTTCTTTACATACGGGGAATCAGGCTAAATTGAGTGCACTGTGAATAAAGTTGATGAGGGAAACAAATGGCAAAATTCATATCTGTTCACACACACAGATACATACACAAAGACCTCTCACCTCAAGTAGTGCCTGAAACCACCTGGCACACACACACACACACACACACACACAAACTTATCTAAACACAGACTGATGCAGAACTGTGCACTATGGAAAATGAATATGCGGAACAAACTTGATTCATAAATGGGCAGATTTCAATTTGAATCCTCGCCCACCCTCTTATGGCTGGCTGCTAAAATAGAGCTCAGCCTGTGGAACTGGAGGGAGAGAGAGACAGAGAGAGAGAGGGAAAGAGAGAGAGAGGGGACGAGAGAATCACCATTCAAGGTGATTTGAACGATAGTTTCTGTGCAAAACTACAAGGCTGGCTGAGTGAATATGAGCAAGCAGCCAGCGAAGCCAATTTTATACATGGCTAAGTTTTCTCTTATACTATGTACCTGAAAAAACACACACACACCTACACACACACACCTACACAAACACACACACACACACACACACACACACACACACACACACACACACACACACACTAACCAAAATCTGCGTATGATCAAGCTCACACCCACAAGTACATACACGCTCATACCCTCATGTTGTAGGATTTTCCTAATCGTTTAATCATTGTGATGGCCATTAGGGCAAGAATGATCACACACAGATACTAAACACACCCATGATTGAGCCCAGTTCATCTCTAAAGACTAATGGTGGTGGCAGGTGTTGTCACCCGATGAGAAACAGTAAAAAGACAAGTAGGGAAATACACCACATGCCCAAAGGCAAGTGGGCATCCAACAGAGAATGAGGACAGGTGAATATTATTTCCATATGTGACTGCTGCTGATCATCTCATTTCAAAACCACAGACAGTGATATACTGCCACCACAGTCTCCACTCCTCTGGAAAAGATTTTCACAAGACTGTGGAGCCTGGCTGCAGGGATTTACTCCCACTCAGACAAAGGAGCCCTAGCAAGGCCAAACCTTGATCTCAGGTGATACATCTGAATTTCAGTCGGATGAGTTTTCCTAACAGAACTCACTGAGTGCAAGGGGGGCGCTGTCACATTAGAACAAGACAGGGCCAGGGAAAACTTTCAAGGAAAATGTATTCACTTAATTTTTTGAGTTAAAGTCAAAATTAACCGCGTCAAAAAGTTATTTTAAAAAAGCTTTGCACATCTCTAATGTTTCGTTGATTGAGATAATTGACTGTACTTTAAAAAAACCTCAAATGTTTGACTTTAAAAGCAAACAAACAATACATATGTCAACCAAGACAACTCATTATCATGAATACAGGTTAATAACTTAATATTTTCATTTGGGACCATTTAATTTTTCAGCACCACAGTAACTAATCTTGTCACAGCTCCCTGTTAGAATTTTTTATGCGTTTTTATGTTTTTTTCTTACACTTAAAGATTCAAGTGTTTCTCAATAAAATCAAACTAAATTAACACAACAATAGGTCAGTGAAACATTTTACAATCTTTTTTTCTAAAAAAAAGAGAATTTTAGTTTGACTTCAAACTATATGAAAATAAGTAAAGACAACTCCCTTGATATTCTAAGTGTTCTCATTTGTTTTACAGTGAAAGTGTTGCCACAGAGTTGCTAGTGTTGTGTCAGATATTGTAGTTCATATATCATCAAGACTTTGCCTTAATTAGAAGAAAAAAACAACAACCACAGACTTTGTTCACATTATTTTATGTCCAAAAAAAGCAAAAGACAGACAGAGAAAAAGAAATTAAAAACAAAACATGATCATATGAGCACCAGTCCACAAATAATATTGTCTTAAAACTTGTACAACATATTATAAAAATCTTGTAGTCTACATATAGCGCACGCCATTTTCTGCTTATATTCGTAGTTCTACACGTTATTTAATTGACTTTCTCTCATGACACGCAGCCACAGTGACTTATGGCAAAATAAAAAAATATATACAACAAAATGACAAGGTCAGGACACAAATAAACTGCACGTATGTAAGTATGAGTGTTCTGTACTCTTTCCTCCTTTGACCCAGGGCGTGGTTCGACAGACAGGAAACAGTCCCCTCTGCTTTTAGCTGGGGCCCCGCACAGGGTGTGTGTGTGTGTGAGTGTGTGTGTGTGTGTGTGTGTGTGAGAGAGTGTGTTAGGGTGTGGTGTGCCCACTCAAACACATCAATAAGTAGAGAAATACTTTTCCCCACTTTTTCTTCAAAACAAAGCCAAGCCATCGGTCAGTCTCCCAGGCTTGAGTCATATCTACAGTTGATTCCTAAAACTCCCAAAAAGATAAATATCATAAATATCATAAATATTCTAATTGTCAATTAATCCCAAAGCAAAGCAGTTGTAATAACGGAAGAGTACGAGAGAATGTTGAGAAGATCTTCTGAGCAGACTTCCAAAACAATGCTTTAATTACACAAACATTTTCTCCTTAAATCTTCTTTCACAGATGGCATGAAACACTGTATGTCATCACACAGATGAGATGACAGATCTTTTACTTCATTCTATTCTGCTCTGTTTGTGTGCGTTTGTGCAAATGTGTGTGTTCAGACGGACGTCAAAGTGGTCAGCTCATCTTGGCTGTCTTGCCAAGGGCTGGACCATTGTGGTTTTGTTTCAGCTCAATGCCAAAATACTGAGTCTGTGTGTGTGTGTGTGTGTGTGTATGTGTGTGTGTGTGTGTGTGTGTAGAGTTGGGTTGTCCTCGGGCTAAAATGAGCACCGACCACAACAGACAAACAGATCGACTGATAGACAAAAAGAAGAAAAGGAACTGAGGGACCAACCACAGGAAAGAGACATAGGGCCTCCCTGTGAAATTTGGTTTCCAAACACAACAGCTCCCTCACACACACACAGGACTTCTTGACTGCATGGACTGGATCTGTGCGAGTCCTCCAGCTGTTGCCTGCTGGTGCTGCAGGGGCTTCCAAGGTGTTGCCAAGGTTTTATTTTGCTATTGTTATGCTGGGCAGACATTAAGGTGATGCCCTTGTGGCAAATATGTTGTATGATTTGTTACTCAAAGAAGTTGAATGTGCAGCTTGTGTGCGTGTGTGTGTGTGCGTGTGTGTGTGTGTGTGTGTGAAGGAACTCTATAGGCTACAGATAAGGGCCCAACTGATATAGGATGTTTGGGGTTGATGTTGATACCAATACTAGGATGCAAGAAAATTCAAATATCAAAAATATCTTTACCAGTAATTTGGTTATCAAATACCTGAGATATTTAATGGGGGTGTAATATCTTATATTTTCACAAACATTATTCCAAACATCAGCACATTGAACAGTAAACATTTTACTTATTAGTGATTAAAAATCAGGCTGCCCTCTGCTGGACAAACTATGTAATCAGACCATTTAAAATGACTAGTTTAAGAATTTTTTCCAGCCTTAAAAAACTGTTTTAATATCGGAAATAATATTGGAAAACATATATATATATATTTGTGTGTGTGTGTGATAGACCAATTTACCCTAAAGAGTCAGTAAACTGGGGCGCCTGGCTCAGTTGATAGAGCAGGTGCCCCATATACAGAGGCTATGTCCTCGCTGCAGCAGCCACGGGTTTGATTCCACCTGTGGCTTTTTGCTGCATGTCATTCCCTCTCCCTCTCCCCTGTTTCCTGTCTACTCTTCAGCTGTCCTATCCAAGAAATAAAGGCCCAAAAAATATCTAAATGTCAGTAAACTAACATATTGGTTGGGCTCTGATACACATCATGGCAATCACAGTAGAACACAGGTGAGCTTTGCTCAAGAGCAGTTTTAAGGTGGCCAAAAAATAGTAAATGTTGTTGACGTCATACCAAGCCCTGTTATACAACCAAAAGAAACTGAGCATAAGCTATGTTTGGAGTCATTTGCTCTTCCTTGTTAAGTGAAATAAAAGCCATGTCCATTACCATCACTTGTGCAGGAGGTGACTGAGCTGATTAGATTTTTCATGCCTCAGAATGAGGTAGTTGCTATCATAGCTTTTAGGTTCAGAGCTTCCCAGCCACAGGGGCAAAATGTAAAGAGGCCACGGCACTGCTAAAGACATTATCGCTTAGAATAAACCTCTTCTGACTGCGTCGGGCTGCACATGCATGGTGAGTGTGTGTGTGTTTATGCATGTGTAGTTGTTTTGACCAGCAGTTAAAGATCTGAACATGCAATCGGTTTCTCTGTGGTGAAGTTCCCTCTTTTTCTTTTTAACTTTTTTGTTGTTTTCATGCATGGCCATCAACTCAGCCTCCACCCCTTCTTCCCTCCCGCTGTCTCATTCTTTTCTACTTCTTGTCTTCATAAAACTGTTTTTAAACTTTGCTTTACCCTTTTTGATGAGGTTTTGCCCTCCCGTCCGTCTCTGTGCCCTTGTGTTGTCTGTTTTCCCTCTTTCCTCTACGAATCTGTCTTTGTGTTTCTCGAAAACGAACCTTCGTGACCCTGAAGGCCGGCCCTCTTTTATAGGAATACCACTCCACTTAAGATTTGGGACAGCCTCTGTGTCCTGCAAAGAACTTGTTTTTACCAAAGTGCTATCATGGTTTAACTATTGTTGGTATTTCTGAACTGCTTACAATGTCTTTCTTAAAAGCAGAGGTGTTGGTGCTTTAATTAGGTAAGTTCTCCCCTGATAATAAATGTTCATTAATCAGTAAATTCCTGAAATATTTATACAAAAATAAGAAAAAAATTGAGACAGTTCAGAGTTCTTTGCTTTTAGCATTGTCATCCTGATGTGCTGATCACACAGTGATTTACCAACGACGTCTGTTTCATGTCACACATTCATGTCGGCTACACTAAGTCTATGTTTCACACTGATTTACAACGCATGTCCTAAGGATTATATCCAGATAAAACTGAAACACTGGTAGATAAGATGCAGCTAACTTTGCACTCAAAATGCTATCAAGGTCCTAAAGTGTTTTAACCCCAAACAAAAGACTAAAGAAGAAGAAGAAGAAGAAGAAAAAAAAGCCAGGACTTGAAGGAAAAAGTTACTCAGCTGCAAAACCACCTACACAGTGGGATTTTTCCGTTATAGATTATGTGAAAAGTGGAATTGCAAAAAAATTAAGAACATAGAACTTCTCTTATCAGGTTAAATCAAACAAATGAAAACAGTGTCATGGCACAGACTGTACTGGGTGGATGACATGTTGTTAGGTCTGGAGAGGTTAATTAACACTACACCCTTATGGCTACATCAGGTTTTTAACTGGCTGCAACATACAGTAATTGCTGTTGATAATTTACTCCATTTGTTTCAGTTCACTCTAGATAACCTTGGCACTGAACTGGATAGAGTTGACCTCAGGGACAAAGATATATGCAGTATTCTTCATCAATCATTGTTTAATAAAATAATTAAAAAAATTAAAAAAAAATTATAATTCTTCAGCATACAACAATTCTGACAGACAAATGAACAGAAAATTGAAACCCTAAAAAACAAGAATAGCTGACGGGCACATTTAAAGCCTTTAAGTGAAACTAGACAACTTTTTTTGGCTAAACTTTGTCATTATGATGTATAACATGATTAAACAGTGTAATAGTGGTTGAAAAATGACACCATTCGCTGCTAAATCAGTCTCCAGTAAGCCCTGTTTTTACCATGATATTTTCTTTGCCACTGGGATGAGTGTTTCATGGAAAAATGAAAAATCTGTGACACTCTCTTTACTCTCTGTCCTAAATTGTAAGTCTACGCTACATTTCTTAGCAACAGGTGACATCGGTACGAGTTGATTTGCTCACCGTGCTCCGACTCGCCTCTGCCAACAACAGTGTCTGCAAGCCACACCGTCAGTCGGCCAAAGCTGAGACGGACCAGTT
>JAQLOL010000008.1:9547121-9566507 GCA_029783665.1 Naso thynnoides | reverse complement strand
TAAGCTGACTCTCATGTCCCGTTGAGGGAAATGTCCTGTCCCATCGGACACTCGCTATCCCGAATCCGTCCATTAAATACACATACTGTACTTAAGCAAACATACAACCTATCAGCCTAAAAGATGGATGTTAACGTCAAAGTAAAAGGTATTTTATCAGTCATGTATACAGTGTACAGTGAAATTTGTTCTCCATGTTTAACCCATCCCTGAGGAGCAGAGGGGAGCCACAGTGCAGCGCACGGGGGATTAACTTCAGATTCTGAGCCAGTATCTTCATCAAGGGTACTGACTGGAGACAGGTCCTGGAATCAAACTCAGGACCTTACTTCTATAACTCTGCATTTTAAATAAATGAGCTGTTCCTTGTCTATGTTTTAATCGTGTCCACAGAAGAAAATAAAAATAGCGCATCCGCCAAAGGTTAGCACAAAGCAGTGTGCTGTTTTTCTCTAATATAAATAAAGCAACACAACACCCAAGATGTGTTTGACTGGTTTTGAAAAATGCAACTTTCCGTCCTCTATGAGAAACACCGATGGCAAGTAAACACTTACCCCAAAGTATGCAGCATCTAATGGCATTACAAGAAACTCAAACAAGACCAGCTACACAAAGTTACCATAACCTGGGTGGCTACGAATCTTCACCAATAGCTAATTGGAATTTTTGTTTGACAGTGTCTTTTAAAAAACCTGCTTTTTCCTGTTGTTTTAATGAGAATGACATGTAACATTAATGTAATTTTTGTGTAACTTTCGATGCCATCATTCAAGGTGACAGATATTTATAAGTGGACATATCGATGTGAAATAACCTGTGAGTGATTTATTGTCAGTGTGATCACTGATGCAGTCACACTTAAAAGGGGCAAAACATCTGCATCTGAATTGGATGGATTCATTTACAAGTTTTCATCTGTCAGTTTGTCTTTCTAATGCTTACTGGGTGCATTTATAATTAGCTGTTTTTATATTTAATTGATGTCAGAACTGCACAGGTGCACAGTGACCAACTGTAAATGGGGTCACAGATCATTATTATATGTAATGAAAGCGACAAGAATGGCATCCTAACAACAACCTGTTACTAACATATTGATCTTTTTTATAAAACAGCGTACTGAATCCAAACACCAGAGCAAGTCAGACCAAATTGAAAAGTTTTCAATGCAACTATGTGCTACCAGAAGAAAAAAAAAAAGGCTTTCAAACTGACCTGAAAAAAAAAAAAATTCTTGGTTGCCACATGCCCAAAGAAGGTAGCTGTGATGGGATAAAACACAGGAATCAAACTTAAGATAAACATATTCATTGATAAAATTCACGCATGTATGTCCCCACACACCAGATCTCTAGAATCTCTTTCAGAGGAAATGATGAATTTCACATTCAGCCTTGGTTTTGCTCATACAGAAATAAAGGGAAAAGGAATAAAGAATAACTTCTAAAAGGTAAATTTGATCATCTAACACAATTTATTTCTCTTGAGCGCTTCCAGCAACCTATTAAAAATTCTTTTCAGTCATGCGGGAGTAAATAAACTCTTTAAACTTGGTGGTGAGTGCATCCGGGAAAACAAAACTGCTTCTTGGGGACTGTAACTCCTCTGTACTCCCACCATGACTAGATATGATGGTGGTCGTCTGATGTTTTAAAGTCGTGTTATGCAAGACGATGCGTGTTTTCCATCAACATTTCTCAGCTCCAGCAGAGAGCAGAAACACAGAGGCAAGAAGCTTTTTGAAGTAACCCAGCTAAAACCTCAGAGTTGCCTCTGCTCTGACCTTTAGTCCTGTGCGTCTACCCATGAGCAACGTGGACCGCCATCACAGAACTGCTGGCTCATGATAGGATCCGAGAGCTGCTGAGTCATCACATTATGTGGCTCATTTACTGCTAACAATATTCTTTATGGCCCAATTATGACTTTGCATTTTCTACTCTCCTTTTCCCCTTTCTGTTGCCTTCTCCATCTCTCTCTTCTCTCTGGAGAATAATGATTGCTGTTCTGTTCCTTCCCCCTACATATGAATTATAATAAAAATCTATGGTGACAATAACAAGGATTTATGTCAAGCACAGATGGGCACATACACATGATTTTTTTATTCATGCACTGACATTTATGGCCTCTTACTGACCTACAGATGAAAGACACGCAGAAAGACAGACACACAGGCATGAATAAAAAATATTAATGGATTTCTCTGGTCACTCAGGGGCTGCACACATTGACACTGACATTAGTATTACATCATAAAATCTTCATGTCAATCTTGTTAGCAAACAGTTACGGTCCTCTGACCCATGTCTGTCAAATAAGCACTTTTCTGTTAGCTCTATTTTAGTGTTTTAACAGTGATTTGGCAAAAAAAATTGACCTCCTCTGTAGCAAAATGTTCCACTATGGTTACCAGTTCGGTGCTTGCATTTTGTGTCTGTCATTGTGGTGTTGGGTGCATAGTGTACTTTGGGTTATTAGATGTTGGTTGTTGTTTTTTTAAATGAAGTTAGCTGCCTGGTGGACAGTGATGGGGAGTCACTAGTTACATGTAACTAAATTACATAATTTAATTACAAAATAAATGTAACTGTAATCACTGAGGAATGATGGGTAATTAAATTACAGTTACTTTTGAAAATGTTGACCATTACAAAGGGGGTCACATGTGAATATTTTCTGTAAAAAGGTTCGGCTATATGTTAAATAATATCCATTTTGTTGATTTTTATGTTTTGATGTGCACAAGGTCTTCTTTTGCCATTTCCAGTTAAGACCGTTTAATAAAGTTTGATGTTGTTTGAGTTTGCAGTGTCCATGTCTGCCGTAAACACTGCCTGGTTTAAACATTTGAAAATGGTTAACTGCTGAAAACATTCATCAGAAATTTAGAAAAGTAATCAAATGTAAGAAGTTACATTACTTTGATAAAGTAATTGAAATAGTTACATTACTTATTACATTTTAAATAGGGTAACTAATAATCTGCAACCTATTATATTTTCAAAGTAAACTTCCCAACCCTGCTGGTGGACACATCCCTGATAAGAGGCATAAGAGTGAATGAAAACAGTGAAGTTGCAGGCCGTAAAGCTGAGGCAGGCATTTCATCTTTGGTGACACTGGCAAAAATCCCAAAATAACTTTTCAGCATACTGTAAATTAGCTGGTCTGGAAGAACACTACTCCTCTGCACCTCTTCTTGTGTTTTATATTAAGGCTTGGTATTCAGACCATAACAGGACTTTGGGCCAATCACGGGTCATTTCAGAGAGCCTGTGTTTCTATTGGCTGCTCTACACTGCGTTTCACAGGTAACATCATTACAAGCTGATTGGCTGCTGAAACAGGTGACATGCCTTGCAGGCAAAACCATTGAGTCGAGCTGAAGTGGGCCAGTTAAGACCACTACAACTTTCCCTGCAACTGGTTTGTCTCATTGTGAATCTTGATGTAAATTGGCCTTAAAATTGAGAGCAAAATAAAGCCGGAGCAAAAACAGGGCAGGGAGGGTGCAGCGGAGTTGCTTCCTTCCTTCCGGCTAGCTTGATTTCCAGACACTGCCTAGTCCGGCTTTATAACCAAAACACTGAGCCAAAAAAATGCTTGAGTGGAGTTCAGCTTTGATGGAAACTGGGTTCTTCAACATCACCTTAAAACATAAAAGTTTCTCACTTGCAACAACAAGTCTTTTGCTTCCTAATCTGGCTGATTTTGCTCCATGCAACTTCTTTTCATTTCTCCAGATGAAGTTGAAATTTAGAGGTTGCAGTTTGACACTGTGAAGGAGATCCAGCACAAATAACAAATGTTTGACGTGCTTACAGATTAGGAATCCCACGGAGTATTCCGAGGAGGAGTGCTGTAAGATGTGTATCGTTGCTCAAAGAAACCACTTTTTGAAGAGGATGGCAGCTATTTTAAATCAGATGCCATTTTTACTTTTCATAAATGCAGTCTTGGAACTTTTTGATCAAACTTTGTACACTAAATCTCCTTTGACAGCTACAGTTATCTGATTTTCTTTATTAAACGAATGTTTGTCAGTCTGTGTGCGTCAGTGTAAAGCACTCAAAATGGATCCATCCCCTTTATCGGCAGACACAGAAGTCTGAGTAAAAATGACTTTATTCATTCTGTGACATAACACCATTATCTTGTTAACGCTTTAACACAGTTACTGAGGGACACAGAGAGAAAGAGTGGGTATAAAAGCTTTGTGGGTTGCTGCATTAAAGATCAAACCACGAACTTGTAACATTTTGGGCTCAAATTTTCATCAGCACTCTTGTCTCACGTCTTGTTGTCTTGTATCTTTCCGACTGTCTTCTGTAAACAGTAATTATTAACTTCTTTCATGAAGAAACACTTTAATCTCATTACAACTGTGTCTGGCATGAATTTGCTGCCTCTGCTGACTCAGTTTTGATTTCCTGTGACCACACAAAGTCTTAAGACCATCATGTCTAGACAAAAGGAGTTTGTCCTCACCACTGTGCGGAGGCTTGGTAAATGTGGCAACATCCTTCAGACCAACCAGAGCTGTTTCTGGACTGAGACGGTTTCAATAAATAAGCTGAATGTCTCCTCACCAAATCATGACTCAACCTTGTAATCTAGAGATTAACTCTTACAGTTACATTACGATGAAACTGAGAAGCTCTGTTTCTTAACAAGCGACAAATCATTTGAATTAAGTGTTTGCAAAATATTATTCCACTCTGATTTGAGTGCCTAGATGATGAAGCAACAACTTTTAATATAGTAGCGGCTGTACATTAAAGAGATAATTAATGATGGACTGTCAGTGACGAATATTTACAATTGTGAAATGGATCCCTTCAGCTCTTGCCAGCACCCACGGTGATTTAAATACAAGTAACTGTCATTCTTACTACTTTTGGCAGCTGAGAAGTAAAAGTAATTAATAGCTCAGAACTTTTTTATGCCAAAATTATAGACACCTACTTGTAGCTGTTAATATACAGAAATTAAAATTGATTTTTCATTAAATATCTTTTCTTGTTTTATGAGAAAGTGTAAATCAGTCAAAATCCTTCAGCTGTTCTTTTTCTGAGGTCACAGATTGCAGCACTGATTGCAAAAAATAATGGAGACATGTGGAATTTGAAGAATTCCATGAGGCATCAATAAAAATGGGGGAAAAAAGCCATTTTCTGATGGCACCTTTGAACATGTCCTATTAGCAGCAGAAACCCAATATTCTAGCCTTTCCCTCCTTTCTCTCGGGGTTAAGAGGTTCATGGAAAATAATGATTGGAGAGGAGAGACATGAAGAGGGAGAAGAGGTAGAACAACGAGAAACAGCACAGAAAAAAGGGTAAGATTTCACATTTTTAGAGAGGCATACAGGTAAAAATTACTCCAGTTGGACTCATTACACACTGCAAGTAGTTTATTAATTTGATTTTCCAAATTTCTGGACAATGATTCTGGCTCAAAAGACTCTATGAATGGTGCTTTCAAGTGCACGCTTGAAAGATGGACGCACATGCAGCCACACTGGTCATGAATCTACAGCAGTCCATCATCCAGGATGTCATAAATGCCATTGAGGATGGGTTTTAAAATAATCTAATACAATTTGAACAGTTTGCGGCTGTCTGTCAACTTAGCAAAGTGCCTGTGTTTGTGCAGTAATTCCTAGCTACTGAACGCATTGTATTCATCACTGTTAAGGTTGTTTATGATGTTTCATCAGCCCTATTTGTAGTCTGTTTCTGTGTCAGGCCTGCATGGTTAATCTGGAAACAGGATTGAATAAATTATACTGTTTTTAAGAAATCTTGCAAGCCACTGTTTACTGCTTAATTTTTGGTAAACATAAGACAGCAGAGGGAAGTAGTGCAAAAAAAAATGAAAAAAAAAATGACACTGTGGGTTGTTTTTTTCTTCTGACTTCCCAGATTTTTGGGGTCACCAGCCACAACTGCCATGAAATCATTAACAATTTCACCTTCTTATGAATTATCTAAGATTTTTGAGAAGATGTCTGACACCACAGCATCAGTTCTTTTATACATTGTTTAGAACGTATGTATGTTGTAAATAAAATAATGTTAAAACTCAAAAATTCACATATTTTGTTTAATCAAAACAACTTTTTGTGCATCTGAACACTGCACCCGACAACATCAGTGAATCTGTATTTATAATTAGTCTGAGTGCTTTTAAACTGCTAATGGATCCTCGATGGAAATTTCTCTAAGTGCAGCAAAAAGCAGAATCCTAATGTTTGTGTTTGTGATGTGTGTACTTGATGTGTCTGGTCACACACAAAACTGTAACCGGAGAGCACCAAGTGCTGAACATGGGGGGATTCGAGACGCAGAGAGGGAAAGTGAGATCCCCTAATTGCAGAATGCAGTTGTTCATTCTAAATGACTGGAACATCCTAATCACTTATCACTAATTACACTACTGTCTGTCCGTCTGACTAGCTGGCTCTTTGTTTTCTTGCGGTTGAGCTAAATCAGTAATTTATTATTTGGCTTGCTGGAAAACAGTTTGGCTGGTTGCATCTCTGGCTGACCGACCACTTGGCTGGGTGACTGATTGACTGGTTGGCTGCTGACCGGATGCATAATTGGATGACTGATTAGCTGGATTACAGCCTAGTTGATTGACTGGGTGACTAACTTATTGACTGGCAAACTGACTGTTTGAATTAAATTAGCTTGCAAGCTTGCACTGGACCGACTCCGTATTCAATAATACCTGACTCTCCAGTAAGAGGGAGTGAATCATTGGACAAACATTCTCGCTCTGACAACAGAATAGATGGATGTAAAGGGCATAATGGGTGTAGCTCTGCAATAATAAGTAGAAATGCGATGGGAAAATGGAAATGGAAAATTTGATTACCTACTGTGGCAGCGCAAGTGAGAGTGGCATAATGTGCATTATCAATAACGTCAGAGAGCCTAACAGCAACAACAATGAGGTAATATAGGTTAGGAAGTAGGTTAAAAGATCTAATTAGCGCAAATGGAAAGAACACTAATAAATATTAATTGCTACAGACTGTTGATGTGGGCAACAGCTGGAGACAATGACCACATAACCCTCGGTCTACAATCTAATCTAAAGTAGATCTAAAGTTGATTAGAGCAAATCATGCCTAAAGTGAGCTTACGCTTGACGGTTAAATAAAGTATCATGCCTCTGTGAGTCTAAGGTCCTGTAAGACACAAAGTGGTGATCACAGAAAACATTTCCTGTTACGTTTTCTCCGCCACATGCACCAGACTTAGAATAAGACTGAATTTCCAGTTGGATGAGTAAAAAATCTGGGATGTTGGCAACAATTCTCTGAGGTCTGAAATCAGGCTACAAATGGTTTTACAAGAGTCAGTTTTGACCCAACAAACACACCAAAGATTCACAAAGAGACAAAGTGGTAGCAGGGAAAGTTGCAGCAGTGCAAACTGGTCCGTCTCAGCTTGACTCAAGCCGGCTGATGGTGTCGCCTGTAACTCAGATGGCCAGTTTTAGAACGTAAGGCACGTCACCGATGTCACCCGTGGCTAAGAGGTGCAATATAGAGCGGCCAATAAGAACACATGCTTTCTGAAATGACCCATGACTCGCCAAAAGTCGTGTTATGGTCTGAATACAGAGTCAAGGAGGGGTACAAAAATCTAGTGCTCTTTCAGACTAGCTAAATTACAATATGCTGAAAGGTTATTGTAAAATTTTTGCCAGCGACACCAAGGAAAAACTGCCTACCTCAGCTTTAATTATGCTTTTTGAAACCAAACAGACAAATTGGCATAATTCACCATTTTAGCATGTTTTCACAAATGTGGACAAAACGTCATCTTGGTTTTCGGTCTTCTGAAGTAAGAGACTTTTTGTATTTGCAACATAAGGAAATATCGACATACAGAATACAGCATACAGAAAAGTGTCTGACACAAAAAGAAAACAAAAAATTGTAAAGCATGCATGTTTACTGCAAATCACCCACTGCACAAACATGCAGTGGCATGCAAGTGAACATGCACAAGTTTATACACAAACATACACTAACAAAAGACACAAACACACACACACACACACACACACACACACACACACACACACACACACACAAATATTCGGGAACTGAAGTGATTGATGCAGTGTTTGAAGAAGTCCAGATGGTGTGTGTGTTAAACAGTGCTCCCTGCAGAGAATCACACTCACAAATAAGCACACGCTAACACACACAAAGTAAATAATTATTATCATATATCTTTGTTCGGCTGACTGCAAATTAGTTCCTCAAGGACTTCGTTCAGATGTTTTGCACAATTATATTTTTCTACACATCTCACAAAGACCTGCAATGTTTTCCCCTCTGGTGTCCACAGACTATAACTACAGGAAAAGCCAAAAGTCCAATGAAATTTGCACAAATCATAATGTTAAATTTTATTTTGAGTCTTTCAAAGCAAATGTCGCCAGTGATCCTGGCTGTGCAATTAATAGTGTACAGAACCGCAGTTACATCATCCATTGGTTTGTGGACTACAGTTTTAAAGCCTCGAGATTGGGATAATGTGGCAATTCTGCTTTTATGGAGCCAGATGTGACCATATTTGGACAAGAGGGAGGAGCCAGGGATCATCCACATTGCTACCAGTGACTTGAAGCTGAAACACCCTTAATCAGGCATAACTATGAGCCATATTTTAATTGAAACCAGTGAGTTATATCACAAGTCACCACCACGACAATGGTGACAGTCATAAAAGTGAAAATAGGCTATAGAGACAAAACCTGTTTTTGTACCAGGCTGTAAACACGCTAATCTTGGCTTTGGTACAGCCCAGCTAACAGCAAACGTGCTGCGTGTTTTCTATATACAGTATACAGTCTACTGCTGCCATGTCCTGCCTTTACATTAGTAATTGTTTGTGAAGGTACACGCATGTCATGGAATGTTACATTCTTCCCACATCCTTACTGTTAAACATCACTCACTGTTGTGCCTGACTGTTGCTCTGCTGCTTCTTGATTAAAAATAAATTTGTGAAACTCATGAGATATTAGAGATGTTTGTTGAGTGTGTAGACTGTGATTAGATGCAATTTGGCATAAAGCACTTAAACCCTTTTAATTTTTTTCATGAATGATGCAGTGCATTACAGTAATATTTTTAATAAGTACCTCTTATTGAAAAGCTACTCCAGATTCTATTACCACTCATCAGCAACTATAAATCTCTATGTCTAACAGTAAATTAACTTAATAAATGTATTTGCATCAATCATATCAAAAATATTTTTTTACAAATAAGGTCTAGTAAGAGAATTTTTTCCTTAACCAAGTGAAAAAGACAGGGAAAGTAATTATACATAAACTTATAATTATCAAGGCTCTCTTCATTATACAAACCGGCTTCTCTATAAATAGGTGTTAATAATAGGATGCTTGATGAGAATATCTAATAGTTCCCATTTGCAAACACAGAAACTGGACTAAATGAATTTGGTTACTGCTCATGGCCTTCCAGCTGTGTGGCTCTAAGTATGCAGAGTGTGTGCTGGTCTCCTGCTGTTCAAGCATGTGTGTCTATAAAAAGTTATTCCTGACCAGTTCACTCTGATTTGCTACTCATTTTTCTGGTTTACTGAGATTTAACTGAGCTTTTCACACTGGCTAGTCCTAAATTTTGGGGGCACAGCGCTTGTTTTCCACTTTGGGATGTAGAGCAAACTTAAAACATGATCCAAAGGTGTGCCAGTTCCTCGTCATGCGACAACTGAGTCAGATCAAATGAAAGCACTTGATTTTATTTTATTTTTTTAATCTACATGTTACCATCTGTGTTTCTGCCAGGAAAGCAGTGAGGAGAAGACAGCTGGTTCAAAGTAAGATATTTACAGATTGCACCTCTGCAGCTGATTTAGATTGACTTGTATTTACTGTTAGAGATGAAACCTTACAGAAAAGACACCTGTCATCAATCTACCTGGTGTATAATGTAAGAAAGAATAACAGACATGAAAAAGGAAATAGCCGGTTTAAGATGCAAAACCAAAACCAAAAAGCAACTGTTACAAAATAATGCTGATGGATTTTTTTTTTTTTGGCAACAGGTAGAACAAGACCAGGACTCTGGTTAAAATGAACATCTGACAAGTCTGACCATCCGTTTTTCAGTAGGAAATTGAGCAAAAGAGAGAGAAACAGAAGCAGAGAAGAGAAAATTTAGTGCGGGAAAAAAAACAAGAAGGAAAGTGATATAAGGTAGAGTATCAAAATGTGTTACAGAGAAGTGGACATTAATGTTTTTTTTTCTTGTTGTTTAAGATAATGTACATCGTGAAAATGTGAGTCTGGACACAGTTATACTGCTGCCCCGTAGAACAAAGAAGAGATTATTAATTAGGAAGTAAATTTAAGGCACGTCGATGCAAAAGTCCTGGTGAAACACAGAGAATTACCAGCTTCACTGAATCACCTTTTGCACAAAGGTTGAATGGGGATAAAATGACGGAAGAAAAAATTACTAAAAAAAGAAAGAAACAAAGACACAAGAGATACAGATGAAAGAGAATCCCTTTCCATTACTGTTAATATACTGTATGCAGTGACAACATCATATTTAGTAAAAGAATTTATTTTTATGATATCTGTTAGTGTGCGCACACACACACGCACACACACACACACACACACACACACACACACACACACACACACCTGTTCCCTATTAAAATAATTTATTGCAGTATACTTTTACTATATTGAAATTTTGATGTGTGTGTGTGTGTGTGTTTGTGTGTTTCCTTTAATATAATACACAGCTTTGAGCAACATAAGCTGAAACACTCTGGAGACAATTAACTGATTTCAATAAAAAACATCATCTAAAGCACACAGTCACACCAGATAAATATAAAAACAAACATTTTTGCAATGGATATTTTTACACCAACACCCAATGGGCCGCTAAAATATTTTCAAAAACCAGCTCTCCAAAGATTGTAACTATTCTATCTGCATTAAAACATAATTTAGCAAAAAAAAATGGCAATAAAATTCAACAGCTCTTTGAGGAAAGAAATGTTTTGAAGATTGAAATGGTTTAGCAAAAAAAAAAAAAAAACAAAACTGTGCCAGCACAAATTATCAGCAACATAAAACTTTTAGCTTATCATTAAAACTGCACTCAACATTGAGCTTGCGGCAAAAAGCTATTTTCAAGTCATGTTGAACAGTGGAAGTTTTCACACACTTTCCCACACAAGCACCAAATCAAGTCTTTACTCATGACTTAATGTCAAATGTCTGTTTACATCTGCTGCCATTAAATCAACAATTAAAGCTCTTTGTATCAGCAAATGTTTCCAATTCATGTCAATTTTTTTTTGTTGCATTTTAGCAATGCCTATACTGTACATAAATTTACATATATGACATAGTGTTTGTGTGTGTATCATACATGGCAGATGAATGTTTTCCATTATTATCTCCCTCCCACCACATCTCTTGCGAAAAGGCCTTTTCTCTCAAGCCACTATAGTGTCACAAACACGCACACACACGTACACACACACACACACAGAAAGAGAGCAAGAGAGAGAAAGAGAGAGAGAGAGAGTCATTTTGCCTCACTGGCCTTGGAGTCATGAAAAACGACTACTTAACATGGAGAGAGAGTGAAAGAGACAGAGATTACAGAATAACTTACACTGTCGATCATGTTGCAGACAACAGGCCAATAACATTCGACATAACAACATACATATGTGTAGCGGTCTGAAAGAAACCGTCAGATGTTATGGCTACTAGTTGGCAAACTGTCTCAGAAGAATGAAAATGAGTGAAGTCTTGTCTTTGGGCTTGTTTCACTGCTACAGCTTAATCCCTTCCCCTTCTTTTGAAGCCTAAATGGCTTTCGAAAAGGCCTGGGAGATGTTTAAATATCAAGGCTTTTGGAGGGTTACAGCCAAGACATACGATTCTTTTTAAGCACGAGCGGGGAGGTGGGGAAACACTGCTGCAGCAGCTGCTGCTGGTAGTCTCAGTCCTCTGTGTGCAGCACGTCTTGGATTTTTTCAGTCCTTTAAATCTGCTTTAACTGGTTCTGGTGACAGTTTGTACTGAACTCTGAACCTGTTAGTAATGTGTCACCCACAGAGCTGCACAGCCTCCAGAAGGTGCCTTTGGTTGCCGACGTCGCCCCGTACAAAAAAACCAAAGGCACTCACTGCCCCGTTAGTTGTACTGGATGAACATTTTTCGCTCCCAGCTGGTCAGATCTGCAGGGGACGTGGGTCGATTATTTGTGCTGCTGACTAATGATGGTTAATGGCTTCGAAACAGGCAGTGTGGCACAGGCTTTCAAAATGAATTTTGGGTGTATGATTTTTTTGCTGGATTATGTTATTCCCTTTGGAAATGTACAGCTTTCCTACATGACATTTTTATAACTCTTGTAATTGCTTTTAACGATTCTATTTGTTGCTGTTGGTTGTTAGATTTTATATTTGTTGTTTCATGTTTGTGGTTGTCTGTCTGCAACTGCTTTCTGTCTTCAAGTCTCTTCTGAAAGAAAAGAGCTTGCTCAAAATGAAAGTATCTGAATAAATAAAGTTACTAATGGAAATATTTATTTTCTGTTTTATTTTGGCACAGACAAACTTGAAAGCAGTCCTCCATTTTGAGCATAAAAGCCCTGAAGTGCATAAATTAATCCAGTGATTAATGAATATTAAAGTCTCCAAGATCCTTGAAAACTGAAACAAAGCAGCCTTAAAAGTTCTATTTTCTAGGTTTTTTGATGTCATGTGTTTTTATCCTTGGCTTTTTTTCATTAATAAAAACTTAAAAAAAAAATTCACCTTTCTTAGTATTCAAAAGCTGTTTGCAATGGTTAAAGAGGGATTACCTTTGTAATGCTGAAGCTGAAAAGTGTTTTGGATTTTTATTTTTTAATGAATAACATGAACAGTTAATCTATTACTAAAAACTGAGCCGATTTATTTTTCTGTTGATCCACTAGGATCAACAGAAAAATAAACAAGAACAACAAAAAAAGTTTTAGCTTTAATGAAAAAATAAAGACACAGACAGGACTTAAATGATAAGAAAGACGAAAAAAAGTTTTTAAAAAGAAAAAGTTTTTAAAAGTCTCATGAGTTGCAATGTTTTTTAGTTAGAAAACATACTTTCTATCCAGCCGTTTTTTATCCACCTAGCTTTCATCCAGTGACCATCCGTGGTTCAAAGTTTGACTGAGGAGAGAAAAAGAGAGAGATTTTCCCTCACTTCACAGTAAAAGCTTTCTGAACAAAAAACTGACTGTACAGGTCATTAAGTTAAACCATGCACACACACACACACACACACACTGACACACACACACACACAAGATTTGGGCCAGACCAGTTACCGCTCGTTAGTTGAGGTAATGTTTATATAGCATTATGCCACCACACATACACACACACACACACACACACACAAATGGTTATACATGGCTCTAACATGGGTACTCGAAAGAAAAAAAGAAAGAAAGAAAGAAAGAAAGAAAAAAGAAAGAAAGAGACAGAGTGAGACAGAGAGAGACAGAGTGAGACAGAGAGAGACAGAGTGAGACAGAGAGAGAGACACACAATGAGACAGAGAGAGAGACAGAGAGATACAGAGACAGAGCGAGAGACAGAGAGAGAGAGACACAATGAGACAGAGAGAGAGACAGAGTGAGACATAGAGAGAGAGACAGAGTGAGACAGAGACAGAGACAGAGTGAGACAGAGACAGAGAGAGATAGAGCGAGACAGAGAGAGAGAGAGACACAGCGAGACAGAGACAGAGAGGCAGAGACAGAGTGAGACAGAGAGAGACAGAGTGAGACAGAGTGAGACAGAGAGAGAGACAGAGTGAGACAGAGAGAGACAGAGTGAGACAAAGACAGAGAGAGACACAATGAGACAGAGAGAGAGACAGAGCGAGGCAGAGACAGAGCGAGGCAGAGACAGAGACAGAGAGAGAGACAGACAGAGACAGAGTGAGACAGAGACAGAGACAGAGAGAGACAGAGAGAGACAGAGACAGAGTGAGACAGAGAGAGAGAGACACAATGAGACAGAGACAGAGAGAGAGACAGAGAGAGAGAGACACAATGAGACAGAGAGAGAGACAGAGTGAGACATAGAGAGAGAGACAGAGAGGCAGAGACAGACAGAGACAGAGAGAGAGACAGAGACAGAGAGAGAGAGGCAGAGACAGAGTGAGACAGAGAGAGAGACAGAGACAGAGACAGACAGAGAGTCCTGAAGGTTTGGAAGGAGGAACCTGCTCTCGGTGACGTCTCACCTGTGACAGATAGTTGGGCCTCGTGGCTGTATCGAGTGTTGGCGATGTTGGAGGCGACGCAGCGAAACAAACCGCTGTCTGTTCGCCGAACGCTGGTGATCTGCAGCACGCCGTTAGGCAGCAGTGTGTACCTGCATGAAAATAATATACATTTGATCCTCAAAAACACATGCTACCATTAATTTTCCTCTTTTGAAAAAAATTAAATTAAATGAAGTATTCTTACTAACTTGTCACAGTTTGATCTTTAAAAAACCCCATCGCCATGACAACTGAAAAAACTAAGTCCCACAGATATGCCTGAAAACTTTCACCTCATGTTAACACATTCACTTTCCCTCCAAACACGTCTGGAAGAATTAAAAATTCTCTGGCATATGATTTAGAATAAATATTTTGTTTTCCATGTTTTGATGTAATTGTTTAAAAAACTCAATCATTTCAAAATAAAAGCAGTCCAATGGCTGCCTGTAGCAGCCTGTGGACTGGTTTTATTTTGAAAAACTTAGAACAAAATGTCTCTGCAAACAGTCTTCTGACGTCGTCATGTGACCAACACCCTCCACAACCGTCCACATTCAAGTCAATGCTCACATTTCTTTACAGAACATGGAAAATGTTGTGATAGTGTGGATTCAGTTAGCTCAGGTTAGCTCGGGTTAGCTCGGGTTAGCTCGGGTTAGCTCAGGTTAGCTCAGGTTAGCTCAGGTTAGCTCGGGTTAGCTCAGGTTAGCTCGGGTTAGCTCAGGTTAGCTCAGGTTAGCTCGGGTTAGCTCAGGTTAGCTCAGGTTAACTCGGGTTAGCTCAGGTTAGCTCGGGTTAGCCTGCTGCTAAAGTAACATGTAAGTGTGTGTGTGTGTGTGATGCTTACCTGGGGTCCTCTGTGCTCAGTGGGTGTCGGTCTCTCTGCCAGGTGATATTGGCTTCTGGGATTCCATTTACCTGACAGGTGAGTCTGGCCACACCCCCTTCATCTACTGCCACAGATTCCGGGTGAGACAGGAACTTGGGGAGGGCTGGAGAGAGGGAGGGGGAACACATTAAATACCTGCTCTGTGTGTGTGTGTGTGTGTGTGTGTTTGTGTGCATGTTGTTGACATGTTACTGTGCTGGTCATGTGACTCACATGCAAGCAGGACTCGAGCCTTGCGGCTGATCAGCATGCCGTAGCGGTTCTGTGCGGCGCAGTCATATTCTCCTGCATCGGTCTTGTTGCTCTCGCGTCTCTTGGAGAAGTTTTTGATGAGCAGCGTTCCGTTACCCAACACCATTGCTGTGATGCCGGTCGCCACGGGAACACCATTCCGCCTCCAAGTGATGGAGATTGGACCCTCTCCCTCTACCTGACAATCCAGCATCAGGGGGCGGTCCCTCACTGCAATTACATCACCAGGCTCTTTCAGGAAGGCCAGCTCTGAGGCCGTGACCACACCTGCGAGGACGAGAGCAGGGCGAAGAGAAACATCACAGACTGAAGGTCTGAGGTGGTGAAGACAAAAAACTTTGTTTCCTCATTATGTACCATCAGCTGTACATTTATGCATTCACTTAGCATATTTTACATGTACTGACATACTCATATATATATTTGTATTTCTATATGTGTTTATTGTTTTGTTTGTCAACTCAAATATTATCCTTTGTTTGGTTTTTACTGTTTGTTTACTTTTCAGCGATCAATTTGTCCGACAAAAACAATTAAAAAATGATGAAGATAAAATGAAAAAATGAACAAAACAGAAGCTTCTACAGAAACATGAAGAGGAACAGGAAATACTCACAGGAAGTCGGGACAGGATGATGAGGATGAGGAGGATGAGGATGAGGATGATGAGGATGAGGATGATGAGGATGATGAGGATCCAGACAACCAGAGCCTCTTTTGTCTGATCGATGAGATGCTTCAGTCATTGTCCCATGTTAAAGAAGAAACATGTACCCAGAATTGTGGAATGGTCTCTACCTGAAAACCCGTGTGATTGGTTGCACCATGTACGCATCACTGCAGGTGAGCAGCGTCCATCCAACAAGAAGCTGTTGTGTTGAAAATGACTTCTAACTTTTCCGACTGAATGAGAGAAAAACGACTCCATTGTTAAAATGAGGCATCGTCTCTCATCTGTCTCGTCAGCCTCCTCCTCCTCTGTTCAACTTGAACTTGGTCGAGGTGACTTTCCCAGGACCCCCCCCATATATGACAATGTCACCCCCCTCCCACAGTCGACTCCCCGTCCTCCATCTTGTTCTGGTCCCAGCTGGTCTTTCAGATGTGGGAGGAGGAAACGAGACGACGGTGGCAGGAGGACTCACCGTGACGTCTGGACCCTTGACCCCCCAAAACCCCCAAAATCCTCCCCTAGCCCCACCACACACACACACACACACACACACACACACACACACACACCCTCTGCCTCCTATAGTATGAATGACAACAATAATGACAACAAAAGTGTGAATCCAGACACAACAGTCGGCCTCTAAATCCCTGGAAACACAGAAACCGTGTTCAGCCTGCAGCTGCTCAGCCTCAGTGTCACAGCTGTGTGTCTTCATGAACATGTTCAGCTTTCACATATTTTCTAGTTTTCACTCTTTGCCTTCAGTTTTGCTCATTTTCAAATTCAAGTTGATTGTTTTGATTCAGTCGAGTTCTTCGTCCACAGCCTTCAAACTCCAAAACTTTTCTCAAGAATCGACTTTCCAGTTTACCAGAGCTTACTCATTAGTCAAACTTTGATCATATTATTATTATTATTATTATTATTATTATTATTATTATTATTATTATTATAAGTAGTAGTAGTAGTTAAATACTTAGATATACTCGCATGTTATTTGTACCTGTACTATGCCCTACTAGTATTTTTCCTAATATAGTTTTGGTTGTTTCGTGGGTTCTGTGTCTCTGGGTTTTGGTAGACTGTGGTCTGGACCTTCTCTGTGAGTAAAAGTGTCTGAGATGGCTTCACTGTCATTTGGTGCTCTAGAAACAAATTTGACTTGGTGGGGAGTTTTTTTGGTTTTTAACTGGAGGATTTCACGCTCCATCGTTGGAACAGAGAACTCCTCCACACCTTCAGAAACTGTCAGAAAATCTTGTGAATTATCCGAAGATGCATCTTTGGAAAGTTTAGACCGCTGTTTTCTGAGCTTGAGACAAACTGATGTTCTAGAGATTTTCACGAGACAGAAAAATGTCTCAACCTCAAATCCACAAGACGGTTAATGGCAGAAAAACTGAACCACAGCAAGGCCGAATCTGCTCACTGAAACTTCTCCTGACCAAAACTCGACTCACTGGTGTCAGAAATCAGACAAGTGTGCCGAGGGTGAGCCTGCCGAGCCCGACTCATCTGACTGATACACCTGAGGCAGTCGTAACAGACCGCTGGCGCCAACGTTCAGCCACAACCGAGACCAGTTAGTCCAAACTGAAGACTGACTGCATGCAGCTCTGCAGGGCTGAGTGGAAGTTGGCTGAGCGGCTCACATGGTGTCGCTGAGAAGGTGGAGATACTCTGCACGTTTCGTGACGTATCCAACCACCTGAGCTCCAGGTGAGTCTGAACGCAGCTTCACGGACTGACGACAGGAGCCCTCAGACTGTGAAGGTCTCGTGTCACGTACGCGACTCTCATGTCTCCTGCTGCAGCTTCTTCTGGAAACTTGCTGTGTGAAAAATGTGGAGACGGACAGACGTTCAGAGGACAGATGTCAAGTCTCAGTCCTGTGTCAGTCTGACCGGCACATGATGAATCATTCAGCTTCCTGTGTGAACTGAACTCTGGCTGCACGTTCAGGATTAAGGCCAGCCGCCCTCCATCTGGGTCCTCATTACACGGTGGGGGTGTTGGTGTAAAACACTGGAGCAGACAGTCCGCACCCCCTCCCTCCACCTGCCCTCCAAATCCCCTTAAATCCCTCCCAGCCCCGGCAGACGGGACCTTGGGACCTCGGCCCCTGAAGGTCATGAGAGTCTCAGTTCAAGTTCAGCAGACTGAGGCTCCGCCCCCTCCCTCTTCCTCTGTGGTGTATTGTCGCGCACCCAAATCTGACCATGAACTTCACAGGTTTTCATCTATGACTCCCCCCCTACACACACACAAACACACACACACACAAACACACACACACACACACAAACACACTCACACACACACAGGCCCCCAGCTTCCCGAACACGAAACGACCCCCCACAGACGAGCGAAGACAAACAGCAGTAAACCCTTCATCAGAAACAGACGTGATCGCACTGACTGATGATGATGATGAAGGCACGCTGCAAGAACCCACACACACACACAGACAGACACACACTGGGAAGGACAGACGCCTGTCTGCTCATTTTAATTGTCTAATTTGAGAGAATTAAGAGGCTGCTGAGTCACTTCCTGTTTAACAGCTGATTAATTAGAGTTCTGAGCATCACTTCCTGTTTGAGCTTCATGAAATACTCTGAGGATCTGTGAACTTCAGTCTGAGGAGCAGACGTGCTGTCTGTGTGCGTTCTTCAATCAGCACGGTTCAACTTTCTGATGGTTTCTGCCAAGGCCACTTTGTTCTCTCAGCAACGGGATTGAAATAATCCGGTTCTTTCAGGGGATTCTGGGAAAGTAGACTTCTAAAACTGAAGACTGATTCCGATCTGACAGGATGGAGATTTTACCAACACACATCAGACGGCAGCAGGGAACTCTGGGTAATGTGTCAGCTAACAGGTAAACCCACCAATGTCACGATGTGTGTTCGTCCCTGAAACCCTTCAAGACTCTGAAGTTCCCCTGACAGACCCCCGAAACCCCTGAAGGACAAAACGTCAAGGCCCCGTCGCCATGACAACGGCGACTGTTCCCAGATCTCCTGATTCCTCCCGAGAACCGTTTAACCTACACAGAACCTCCAACACTTCCTCCAAGACATCCGGTACCTTCTGCTGGACCAGAGTCCTCCGTCAGCAAGACACACACACACACACACACACACACACACACACACACACACAGACACAGACACACGCACACACGCACACACTCACACACACACACA
>JAQLOL010000008.1:9512777-9522805 GCA_029783665.1 Naso thynnoides | reverse complement strand
GCTTTAGGGCCGTAGTATTGTATGAAAAAAGACTATCTTTGAATGAAATCGGTAATTTTGCAGAACGATCTAATGACCGTGCTCTTGTCTCGCTTCTTCCATTTCTCTCGCAGTCATGGAAAAGTTCCGACTTTCTACCTGACTTGCTCTCTCTCTCTCTCTCTTGTTTTTACTCCTCCACCAGCTCTATCGTTGCAGCTGCATATTCCCCTCCGTTATGTCTCCCTCTCACCACACTGCCTCATATCCAACAAATATTTCTGTTTCTCTTTTTCTCTCTAGAGCTGGCTCTTCTAGCCATGGCAGCCTGTCTCTTCAAATTCAGCTCCCATCACTACCACAAACACACACAGATGCAACCACGCACACACACACACACACACACACACACACACACACACACATACACCACATACATCATTGGAGGGGAAACAAATTATTCGAGGACAGGAGAACTGTTTTGTTTGGTTCACACTTGTTTGTCTTTTTTCTCACCCTTTCTCTCTCCCTCACTCACCCTCTCTCTCCCTCCAACAGATGGGGTATTTTAATGAAATCAGCCTTGCCTGTTCCCATCTGTGTGAGAAATGAATTTCACCATTTTTTAAATGAGGGAATTTACAATGAGACAGGCTGGAACACAGGGAACCCCTGCACCAGTGTTTTTTCTCTCTCCTCAGCTCTTGTACCTGTAATGCTTTCACCGTGTCTCTGCGCGCCTGTCCGTCTTTCTTGCTTACTTTCTTTCTGTCTTTCTTTCTTTCTTCTTTCTGTGTACTGTCCTGCAAAAATAGATACTTCCATTTCAGAAAACATACTTGTTTGCTTTTTGGTCAAGAGTTAGATAAGACGACTAATGTCATACTGAATTTGTGCTTGTAAATAGCAGTTAGTTAACTTAGTTTGGCATAAAGACTGGAAAAATGGTAAAACAATCAGTCTGAGTCAGACACTGCAAAAGAGGTAATAAAATTCACCTACCAGTCTCTCTAAAGCTCACTAATTAAAACACTTTATCTCATTGTTTTAGACAGGTGGTACATCATTAATATTCTCATCTGACTGGCAAAAAAAAAATGGAACAAGCATGTTTCCCAAAATGTCAGACTATTCTTGTAAAAGTGCTTTGTGTAACCTCTCAAACAGTAATGTGTCATTTCAGAATATGATCGTATGTTTATAAGAAAAAGACAGTGGTTTGGACAATTGGTCATCTCCATGTAAATTTTTCATAACTGAAACTTCATCTCCAATTAACCCCAGTGCTTTCTGTTACAAAGAGGATCACATGCCGTCCCTCCCTCTCTCTGATATCTGCCAGTATTTCTTTATTCTTGATCTTTTTTGAAAAAAATGTTGTTTGTTTGTTTTTGCATTTGTGTATGTACTTATTCTATAAAATTTATGCCGCTGAGAGAATCTCCAAAAGTTCTGTCTTTTTAAAATACAACTCTGTTTTACTATATGGTGACATACATGTAGGGCAGAAGTTTTTACCTTTAGCTGGACCTGCTGCCATGCATCACCATGAATATTTGCAAGGTGAGATCACCAAAGTAGCTGCTGATTGCCTACTAAGCTAAAGCACAAAAGAATTTAGTTTAATGGTCATTGAAACCACAAAATAAAATGTGGTAGACATTGCATAATACATTATTATTTGTGGCTTTGTCATTATATTATACATGATGTTGCAGGAATTGTGCAATATAATTGTAAAAAGAGGGGCAGGTTTGTGTCCAGAAGAGAATCACTTTGTCCAGAGGGATATATCTGCTTGGGAAGGCGCCTCTACCTTTTAACCAACCATTTAGCTGTCACAGTGCATTGCATAAAATGCCTAACTGCTCCACTGGGGCTGCACACAGGCCAACAGCTCAGACTGTGCTGGTATTGGGCAGTGACCAGATATTATTGTGCATAATCCCCCATGTCCGATGGTTGCTACACAGATCTGTTAAGGTTCAAATGTCCACAAGTGATTTCAGCAGGAGGGAAGCTTCATTGTTTTTTAGCAACAAGATTTTGTATAGCTTATATCGTTCACTGCTGTATGTGATTAAAGGGTTTAAGATATTTTATTTCCAGTATTGCCAGTATTGTTTGAAGTAATTTTTGTCAGCATGGCTCTTTATCTTTTCTGCACTTCCTCATGTCTCCCTTTTAATTTTTTTTTTTAATTGAAAAGCTTAATTCTTTCAGAAGTTTGGAGAGCTGAATTCTAAACTTCAAAGACACAAGCTGGCAAAAGAAGATGTGAACTGCACTAACTTACATATTTCTGTAGCATTGTCAGTTGAAAACTGTGTTAGTGGTCTGCGTCACATATACTACAGTTGCACTGCTGCACTGCGAGATAAAGCAAAACCGTCTAAACATAGCAAAAAGTATTTACTGCAACAGTTATTTGGGGGTTTTTAATATGTACAAATTAAAAAAAGAAAAAATATTGTATTTCCTTTGTACTTTAACTATTGTTATTGGTGTCTTTTAGCCATTTAATAATAAGGTTTATAAGCTTCTGTAAACGTGTTGTTGTATTCGTGCAGGCTTTCAAAGTAAGTTCTTTAAACAGTCTAGTTTCACAAACACGTCTGTGTTTTCTCTTGTACACATGCGTCTGTGCCTGTGAAAATTTATACATGCATTTGTAAGGGACTGTGTGTGCCGGCACATATGTGCAACCAGCATGTGTTTTCTTAGGTGCGTTTTCAGGAAGGGGGCTGTCAGACCTGATGACTGACGTCACCCTCATTATACCCACGCACACACACACACACACATACACACACACAAATAAGTTGGCAGGTTAAAGCAGTTAGCTACCTAGAATACAGAGAAGTCATTCAGACAAACTGCACCTGCTTTTGAAATGGTTTAACAAGCAGTTACACTGAGAAAGAGAGACACACACTATAACACACACACACACACACACACACACACACACACACACACACACACACACACACACACACACACAGATAGCTAAATTCAATTCCAGGCAGGCTATTGGGAAGTAGCCAGAATAATTACTGATATTACCAGCAAAAGTGAAATAGAGAAACAGAGAGTGGGAGAGAGAGAGAGGATCAGAAGCTGATACCAACACCTAAATTTTACTGAGAAGCAACTCATTGCCACACTACCTGTGTGTGTATGTGTGTGCATGTGTTTATGTGTGCATGTCTGCAAGAGGTAGGTGATGCGTTAGTAATACAGTCATTCCGGCGGCAATTAAAATATGTAAATCCAGGAGTGTCAGGGATAAATCTGATAGGCTATATGCTTAACTGCACTCAGAACTGATTGATCATGAATATACATGAAGCAAAATTTGATCAGAAAATCAGTAATGCATAGATAGATATATAGATAGATAAATATCATTGCTATAAAGCTTATCCATGTGCTTACAAACAGTACACACAGCTGTGTGTGAGAGTGCATGAGTATGAAAATTTGTGTGTTATGACTGTATACAAATATGGTAGCCTGCATCTTATAACCGTCATCATCGGGACTAGGAGCCTGGAAAAAAAAATGCAAATCATTTTTGTTCCAAAAATATGGTAATGAGGTTGGAGTACAGAATTAATTAGACCTCCAACATTCTACGGAGACTCTACAGAACTTAGCAGCTGTGTGAAGTGTGATTATGAGATCATTTACATATTAGTCCTATTAAGGGACATTAGCAAGCCTCTTGGTCACATTAGACCTAAGAAACTAGTGTTTACTCGTTACGTTAATGAGGGATGTGAAAAGGTCAACAAGTCAAAACCCCACAGAGGCTCAGAGAGTCTGGGCATGAGGACAAATGAATAAATAATTTATGCTTGAAAGTGTTGCTGTTGACTAACAGAACTTGTAACATGATATTCAGTATTAATAGGTCAGCAATAATGCACAATGTTACCCTAGAAGCTATATTCCAACTTGTCTACAAATGACAGCAGCAAAAGCTATTTGCTTTGCAAGAGCAGAAAATGTTTAAACTTTAGTTCAGAGATATTCTGCATTAATATAAGGGGCCAAAAGACTGTGTGTAAATAAAAGGTTTTGCCTTTAGCCAGAATTATTTCATAATGTTTATCTCATTGTTTATTAAGGTCACGGCACCACAACCCTAGGGACTTGGTTTTAGTGTCTAGGGCTTCCAAGGCTTGGTCACCCATGCATGTATTTAGTTAGGCTTGGCTGTAGAGTAAGGAACAAGGAGAAGTGGGCTCACCCGCTGCCGCTCTGGTGCCAACCTGATCTGCTTCAGCTCTCTCTCCTTTTGGTCCGACTATGTTTGCTTTGTGCCGACCCCCCATCGTCAGTTCATGCAATTTTAACACTTCCACGCTGGCAAAACAAAAACTCAAAAACGTGGGGGTTACTTTAACAGTCATCTTCTTCTCACAAAAGCTTTTAAAACAACATCCTCTCACGAGAGTCTCCCATCTATTCACCGGCATTGTAAGTAAGCCCAACCCTAGCCTGACAGCCATGAAGGACAGCCATTAGGGAGACAGTGTGGACAGCCAAAATTTTATAAACTGATTGGGAAGCCAACGCAAAGAAAACACGGTTGGACCCCAAGGGGAGCGGTCCCAAGCAAATCACGTTGGCACTGGAGCGGCAGCTGGTAAGCCCACTTTTCCTTGTTCTTTAATACTCGAAAGACAAGTATTTGTCGACAAAAGTGACGTAAAAATGACATAAGAATGTTTCTTCCAACATTGTCTTGCACCAGTCCAAACTTGTAATGTCACAGACGTTGATTTGATTTGTCTCACATTTGGATGGGTTGGCTGGACTGAGTGTTCTGTCATTGTCTTAGAGATGAGACAGTGCTCTACTTGCTAAGAAGAAAAAAAAAGGCTCACAAAAAGAATGGCTTTGAGGTGTGTGCGGCTACACACTGTTGTGATGACCTAGATGCCAAGATCTGTAGCACCACAGTTGGTCTGTGTAAAACTCCAAGGGAATTACTGTGGGTGTTGCGGTGTCGGATATAGGGTGTAATCCAACGTAGGAGGTCATCAAAACAATTTTTAGACATCCTAAAATACCGAAAGTGTTGCTCCTCGTCCATCTCTCTCATTTGATTAACCAACACACATTCCCCTTGCTCCTCTTTACTCGGGTTTATTGAGTGGACAGACCGCAGTTTTTGCCACTGTCGTCTCCTTCTCCTCCGGAGTAACGTTAAGTATAAAGTTTCTTCTTTTTTTGCCAAATTCAACTTTTTAGAGAAACTTGCATTTTAACGCTGGTTTGGGCTGTGGGCCTGCACAGAAGTGCTCAGCTGGTTACCATGGAGACCAAAGTATGTGCTACAGACGCCGTCGGACACTTTGTTTATTTATTAACACAATTTGTGGTCCGACACTTTTCTCAAGACACCTGATGACACGTCTTTCGAGTATAAAACAACCCTAAGTTTGCAGCCAAGCCAAACTAAATACCAAGCCTTGGAAGCTCTAGACACTAAAACTAAGTCCTCAGGGGGTGTCGTACTGTGACACAACTTTGAACTTTGACCTCTTGATTCACTCTCGCTGCTTTATCAGAGTTGTCTTTATTTCTTTCTTTGTTTTCAGCAAACAATAGTTAAGCATTTTGCAGCTACAGATCAATAAATACACATCCTCTAGAAATAAGCCTACATTATCATCAATTTAGAGACATTTTCCTTGTCTGTTTGTCTAATCAAGCCCAATAATCACCCTAATTTTGCCTTCGTTTAGTTGCTTATATTGTCTGTCTGTTGTTTAGTGCTGGGCAGATAGAGTAAAGTGGATTTATGAAGGCAGTCGCTGTGTGAAAGCACCATTGTGACCAGCTTTGTTTGAACCATTAAGTGTAAAAACAAAACAATGCTACAAGAGAGCCCCATCCAGCTTCAGTCTGGCTGAGGCAAGTAGTTTGAGTGACCTCTGGTCCATTTACTGATTGATGCAGGTTAAAGTTTAAGTCTCCAGGCCATTTAAATGCCCTTGAGCAATTTGATGAACCCACAGCTCCTCTGGTGGAGCAGCTGGGAAATGTGTTTCTAGTGAGCAGAAGTTACTGAACTGTGTGCGTGTGAGGCAAAGCATTGCTTATGAAGAGGCTGGGCCCTCAGCAAACAGCTCCTGGTTAAATAAAGGAATCACTGACGCTGATTAGCATTCAGATATTCTTCTTAACAGGGCAGGCTTATCTCACGTCTCTGTGTCATTATGCTCACCAGCTCTGCTCTCTGTCTGTCATTTAGCAAGTTTCAGGTCAGCGGGCTCCAAGCAGGCTTTCAGCTGTGAGCCCTCGTTCAAATTACAGACAGGAAATGTAGACATGAATGATAACCAGCAACAGGCGCTGAGCTCATCGAGAGAGCAAACAGCATGGGCTAATATCTGTGTATTTGCTCATGTGTGCGCGTTAGTGTGTGTATTTAAAAGTGTGGCAAAGAGCCCCATTAATTATAATTTCCTGTAATCTGCTCCTGGTGTAAATTAACTCTTTTGTGTGCTTGTGTGTCTGTGTGTTCTGGGAAGGTTTATCAGAGCTATGCATAATGCTTGTGTTGGGAAGGATGACATCCATCATTACAACTGCAATGTACATGGATCATTATTATGCACATGGATCATAAGTCTGCCATTACAGCTACTGTACTTCTAAAGCTGAATTAGAGTAAATGGATTCAAACCTCTCTTCAGGGGGTTAATCTCAGAGCTTCCATTTCTCCTGCAGTTCATTTTAATGGGCATTTTCAGTGAGAGGTAGATAAACACAGGAAGCTGCGTCATCCATTTGAGACAAAGCTGTCATGGTAACTGGTATAGAAAAGATGGATTATAAAGGAGTTAATGGCTGGATGAAAGTGTCATTCCACTCAAAAACAAATTCAGTCCATTTTTCTAAATCTGGCAACATGTTAATTTTCTTCTTCAGTTTCGGAGAAGGAGGAGTTACTTTACATCGATTTAATGGCAAATGACGCATTGATTATGTCACATCTTTTAACAGTTGAAGCTGTGGTAGCAACAGCTGGAAACAAAACTTTGTGTTTTTGCAACAACCAGTGCATCTCTGCCACACTTTGTACTATTTTGGTAATCATTTTTCTGTCTCAATTTTTTCCATTTTGTGGACAATATCTAAATAGGAGACACTCATTAAAATGAATGCAACTGAAGCAAGGAAAAATACACTAATATGCACAAATATTTTGTTCATGATATTAATATGATACAATAAGAAAAAATGGCTCGGAAAGAAACTTAAGTAAATCATATAGCAAATGAAAAGAAATTAAATTAGAAGAAAAAGAGATGATGAAAAAATAATAATCACTGTCATGTAGGTCTATTTAAATATTAGAGTAACATTATATAAGATACATTAAAAGAAACTTTAAGAATAAAACAAACCACATATATTCAAATTTTATGAATTGGGAGATCCTATTATATTTTTTATATAGCAGCTATTCTGGAACTTTTGATCATAAAACATGATCTTCATCAATCAAAAGACAGTTTAATAAGTTTTCAGAGAGTTGTAGGTGTTAAAATTAAAAAAAAAAATCTCATTAATGTTGGCCTAAAACTGAGGTGTAGAGGTGATGAAAATTTTACTCTTTTTAAAGAACATGTTTTGCTCTAAAAAAATGATATCATTTGTTTACATGGCTACTACACAATGTTTTTCTCTTTAGTTACTGCTGGTTTCTACACTGATAACATTTAACATTCCTGCCTTCAGGGACTCAGTACATACAGTATATATATGTCATCATGTGTAATGTAAAGCGGAGTCTGCACACATTGATGCGTTATTTTTCCATCCACCTCCCCGTATATCTCTCTTCACATGTGAAATTGCAGACAAATAACACTCTAGAGGAAAATGGCTCATTTCAGATGTAAAAGACGATAAATTTGGATAAGAATACAAACCTACTGCCACCCTGAAATCCTTAACAAAACAGGAACAGTGTGTGTGTGCGCGTGTGCGCGTGTGTGTGCAGCGCGCGTGTGTGTCAATGCGAGTGCGTGTATGTGGCTATTTATCTGTCACAGTACAGCATGACTCGCAAATCTGCCTTTTAATGAATTTAATAGTTCCATCATTTCTTTATCAACTATCAACGCTGGTGTTCCACCCACACACAGGCACACACGTGCTGATTCCACGTTGGTGTTCCTTATTATTTTCTTGAATTGCAGAGGCATACCAACTGGAAAAGTGACTTGGCAGATAAGTGTGTTTGTGTGTGCGTTGTTATGCACATCTACAGCATTCTTAGAAGAATTTGCATAAGCTGCAGTGGGAAACTTTGGGGTAAATATCAAAATTTTGTGTTCTATTTGGAAAAAATATCATAATACCCACAGACAGCTGTTAGTAAGTGACATGGTCTGAGAGTATCACAAGATCTCTGTTCCCCCATCATGCCTCTGTATTCAGGATTGATAAAAATCCTATCGCCTGTTCCATTTGCCAAATCAGTGACTCTCTGTGTACTCTGTCCTAATTGGCCAATCTAAGCTGTGCTTTTTAGTGACAACTGATTTCGGCACGAGCTGATTTGCTGTTAGTGCCTCACGCATTAACTCACACAACATCAGTCGACTCAAGCTCTAGCTGAGATGGACGAGTTTACTTCGCTCCATCTTTCCCTTCAAACGTTTCGTCTCAGTTCAAAGTGGACTTAAAGAGAGAGCGGCACAAACAAAATTAAAACGTGAGCCGGCACAAACAGTCACAGTAGAGTTGTTTCCCAATGAGTCTCATACTACAGCTAAAGTTAGTTTGCTAGCTAGTTAGCAGAAGTTATCAACTGCAATTTTAAGTAATCTGGCTGTGGAATGCAATGTTTCGGCAAAGGAATTTGGGGAAGATTATGTGATGTTTAAAACTGGTCAATTAGTGTTGCCACTGCAACACATGCTGGAGGAAACAGGGCAGAGAAGAATGTGTTGAAAGAAAGAGTAATAAAGTAAAGAGAAAACAGAAGAAGAAAGAAAACAAATATTTATCAAGTAATCTCCCCACTGATGACTCCATCTTGACCTTTGACCCTCTGTGAATGGAAAACTGAAACAGGAATATTTTGCATGAGATCAGTACTGAAGAAACAAATACTTTTCTGGATGCCAGCTGTGTACAAAAGACATCAGTAGCCCGCTGGGAAGATGTCTGGACCAAAAACAAAGCTTACCTCAACTCCAGACATACAGATCAACACAGACAGAGATGCAAAGGCAAAAAAGACAAAAGAGATGTTCACAAGGAAAAAAAGAGAAGGGGAAGAAATGGAGAACCAAAGTGAAACAATCATCAGACTTCAAAGCGTCCTTTTATCCAATCTGTTTAGAATTTTAAATCAGGAGTCCGGAGCCACCAAAACAAAACATGAAACAATAATCCGATAATCGTTACAATGTTTCACGGAGGGAAAATTTTTCTGAATAAAGTTTTGTATTTATGTGATTGCTGGAGTGAAATGTGCCTAAAGAATGATAAAATGTTTAATTTTGGTTTAAGTGGATTTGTGTCTTAAACTTTTGTTTGTTTGACTGGGGCTTTATTTGGGTTGCAGCGGGCATCTTCTGTTTGTGTGTGTGTGTGTGTTTGAGTAGCGGTAGGTCCTGTTTGTGTGTGAGAAAGAAAGTGAGAGTTAATAGAATAAAAAGGTCTGCATGAGTGTTTGTGTATTCTTATTGCTACATACAGGCCTCACACTCCAATCTGATCTCTGATCATTTTTAAGAAAACACATCTTGACATTTTGTCTTCACTGGTATAAACTGTTTTTTGTGTTTTATTTGAGCTTTATTTTTTAAACGACCGTACCAGTGATACTACACGTCATTGCCCTTTGTCAACACAGGCCACATAGCACATAAACCATTTTTGGACACATTATGTTTGTTTACAGTTTGTCAGTATTCAATACATGATGCAGTAAGTACTAGGGGTGTAACAATTAATCGATTCGCATCGATGCATCAATTCTACGGCCGTCAATACAATGCATCGATGTGTCC
>JAQLOL010000008.1:9479905-9492270 GCA_029783665.1 Naso thynnoides | reverse complement strand
CACTTTTTACAGGCTTAAAAACCATTTTAATATTGGCCCATATTGGTGAACAAAATGCCGATACAGATATATCTGCAATGGCAGAATATCAGCCAATAATATTGGTCAATTGATGTATCAGTCAGGTCCTAATTTCAGCTTTTCAGCTCAAGGCACTCGTCACTGTCACATCTGGCCTAAGCAACCAATTAAATCAATTAGGAGGTGGGCTTAATAGTCACCACATCCTTCCTGTTTTGTTGCTGCGGGAACAGTACCAGAAACAACAGGATAATTGTGAACACTGACAAGTAGTTTATACTGGCTGTATTTTCCTACAAATGCGCTTCCAAGATGTTTTTGGAGTGACCCCATCTGGTGCGACTTCCTCTCGGTGTGAGTGTAAAACCTTTTTAGATGGAAGTTTTAGGACTTAACACTTTGCATACATATCAGTCCACATTATGGGATTACCAAAATAGTTGGGGAATAATTTAACAGTTGAAAACTAATCTATTAATTGACTCATCATTGGAGCTCCACTCGCTGGGAACATGAAGCCACATTCTGTGTCTTAAAGGAATGTTTTCAGCTTCTTATTAGCATCATTTTCAATCATTTCATGTGCTTAGAATTTGCATTGCAGACATTTTTCTTCAGCCCAAGTGTGTTTCCTGCTTCTCAGAGACTCTGCTCCTCCCTAATTTGTCGCATCTGTGTCTTATTACTCCCTCCTCTTGTGTGTATTTTGGTTGCTTTTTATTATGTCTCCTTGTTTCCCTCACTTTTATCTCTCTCACTTTGCATCTCCTCCAAGAGAGAATGCAAGAGAGAGATGCGAGGAAGAGACGCAAGGACAGAGGAGCCGCCAAAGGAGAAATCCCCAAAATACTGCTTTGTGTGATGCACAATGCTGCAATTAAATCCTCCTATATATCTTAAAGTGTTTTATCACACACAAGGTGATGTGCATTATACTGCATCTCATATACTGTAGTTCATTTTACATCTTCATGAGAGAGCTGGGGCATACTTTAAACGGAAGGAAGAGAGAAGCCCTTAGGCTTAGAAAGGAAATAACACAGCTAACGAGTGTTTATCAGTACATTTTACTTTATAAATAAATATTAACAGCAACTGTTGGTGCTGTCATTCCTGTACAACAAGTAGTTTTTTAGGTTTGCTATATTGCAATAACAGTATAACTTTTGAATGTCCCATCAGAGCAGCTGTCCAATCAATACAAACATTCAGTCAAAGAGGCGGTGTTGCTGCGAGGAAATAACTTCCCAGTAGGATATACCTGTGTTTTCTCACTCTTGTCTCCTCTTAGTTATGAGAGCAATCAACACAGCAACACAAGATGGAAGGAACACAGACAAGCATCACAGACAGTATCAGTTCGTCTGCAGAGTACAAAAACAAGATCAATGTTCAATTTACGAAAACTGTCTCCACAGGTACTGAATTTCAGAAAACACGGCTTCTGAAATATCAAGTGTGGCCAGCTTGAGGAAGGAGGATCATTATTTGGTACACTGTGGATACCAAAGCAAAAATTCCAAACCAAATGTTACAAGACACATCTGTAGTTCCTCCCTGCGGAGATTAAAAACCCACATTTACCCACTCCGAAGCACTGTTCACACCACCTTTATTTTTTGCACTTTCAAGGCTTTTTTAGATTATTTTAACATCATTCTGCAGTGCTTCTGTTTTTTGGCTCTACATACACAGAATATGTATACAAGAATATTAACAGTGGTTTTAGTTTTTTTTAACCCTCAAGACAAAAAATGTGATGCAGAAAAAAGAGAAAGAGAAAGAAATATACGTAGAAAATACACTTGGAAAAGATGAAGATGAGCAAAATGGTACCTGTAAATGTAATTGTGGTTTTATTCTGGACATATGAAACTTAACTGTTAATGGTTTACTAAAAGAATGTTACCTTTTTTCCCTCACTCAATATCTTTTGTTTTCTGTCTCATGCTTAACTGTATAAGGGCCTGACCGATATGGGACCAATAGGGGCCGATGTAGATACCCATTTTAGGGAGCCCTACACTGTGCTTCTACAGAATTTGGCAATTAAAAATAAGCTTATATTTTCCATGTAATACACTTTACTTTACGCAATTGAACAACTGGAGGAAATTTTCATACTTCTTGTGCAGTCTCACTGTCTCTGTAGTTATTTTATTTTCACAGTTTTACACATTTTAACCTTTTTTCCCCCTCCCATCTCTCTTTCTGCTTTCTTTCTCACCTTGAATCTCTCTGTTGTTGGCTTTTTCATTCCAGATGTTTTCAGGTGTTTCACCTCCGGGTTAGTCTGATAATTACAGTATTACCAGAGAAAAGAAGAGGGGTTAGAGAACACTAAAGAACAGAAGACACTGAGCATAGAAAGGTTAATTAAGCAACATGTATTTTGCCTCGCTTGCTTTGTTTGGGACAATTTTTCCTAACAGCCTGAGATGCAAAGATAAATAAACTAAACCAAATGATTTTGTTGTCTCAGAGGGAGGCTTTAAGCTGCACGTGAGAGCTGACATTACGTGACTGAGAAAGACATTTCAATTTCCTTCAAAGCAGCCCCGGTATCAGAGTCAAATGTTGTTTCAATCTCAGGGAAATGTGGAATTGATACTTGAAAATGGAAAACACACTCACTCTGTTTCTCTTTCTCATTTTCTCTGTCATACTCGCTGAAATTCCTTCTTCTTTTCCCATCATCTACACACAAGTATTCAACATCAGACTTCTGTTCATTCTTTCCTTGTTTTGCAATCGGACAGAAATTTAATTTGAGAGGACTTTATACCTTCAACAGTCATGAAATGAAATACGATGGAACAGTTAAAGCAGCTAATGACAGAGAAAACCTAATGATAGAGAGTTGACTTAAGTGCAAAAACAGCAATTCAACAGATACCAAGAACGACATTTGAAAAGTTTAAATGAGGAAGAGATTACAGTAAGCCATGTCTCTTATTTTCTCATATTCCCTCTTTACAAAAAATGCAAATGATAGAGTTAAAACATCTGTTTGCACTATATAAAGACTGCAAATCGGTGCCTTCTGTCACTTTTTTCTCCAGCAAAATAAACAAAATGCTCATTTATTACTACAATCATAAATTATGTTCAACACAACGAATTTGATTACATTTTGTAAAATATGTAACACTGCCTCAATTACATCAAATAACAACAAAGCATTTCTATCAAATTTGCAAGCTTTTATCTGCCAACTTACATATTAGTTTTCCACAATGTTGCTGTCAATTAAAGGATGATTCACATTTTCTCGGGTTATGTTCAGGCACTTGTTTTGAGTTAGGGGAAGATGATGATCTTGGATAGATATTTCAAAAGTCAATGCTTCAAGCACAAGATAGGATGTACTAATTATGTTGTCATTTAACAAAAACTTCCTACCACCCGTTTCAGTATGTGGGATTCAGGAGGTAAATCCTTGCCAAGACTGTCTGGGTAGAAGGAAGGAATCTCTGGACTGAAAAAGATCACCACTGGTGACAATAATCCAGTCAGCATTTACGCTTCTTTCAAAATGTATCATTAGCTGCATCTACTGTAAATGGGTTTTGTAGCAGAGAGAGTTGTTTCCATCCACTTAATGAGCCTAAACGCTTAATTTCCTCTCATATGGAGCTGATCATTAATCAGCACGCTATTTATTAACACCATAAGCTGTACCTATAGCACGCTCCTGCTGCTTAAGACCATGAAGCAGCAATTTAGATTCAAAGAAGTAATTACCACGCTGGATGGAGACTGACGGACTAATGGATGGAGATTGAAAAATCTAATGTTGAGTTATTATGAGGCCAAAACAGGTTACTTGCTACACACAGTAAGTATCTCCCAGGAAAAAAATAAATAAATAAAAAATTTTGAAAAAAATCATCCACCTGACCTACAAGCTCATTACATAAACAGGAAACACAGCCTACATACTAGATGCAAATACTAAAAACTCTGCAAAAAAACCCAAATCTCTATAAAGTATTTTACCAGTATAGTCAACTGAAAATGACCCCAATGTTCATTTCAATCAAATAACAGCGAACAAGAATTTGAAACTATATCTGTTACCTTGTCTAGTTCTGGCCATAAAGATTTATGTGCTGAAATCAGAGGCCCTCTAAAAATGTTTGGTGGTGACTGTGTATGGAGACACACCACCCTCTGCCTGGATTTTGACATTTTGGGGTTTTTTTCGGGACATTTCTGGTTTGGTTTATATATTGGGTTCCCCCCAACCAATGAAAGCGCACAGGTGAGGTTGAGAGCACTGTGGAGTGCAGCGACTGGACGCCATTCAGACCGCAGAGAGTTACGAATGCGGACATAGCACGATGAAAAGGAAATATGGCCGTATGAGGCGAAATGGCATGTGGGTAAAACTTGTTTCAGAGCAAGAGTAAGTCTCGGTTTGGCTTTCAGCCGCTGTGGAGCACTGAAGAGGTGCTGAGCTGGCCTGGTTTCTGTTGCACAAGTAGGTGCTTAACACCAGCAGTTAGCTTGTTAGCTTGCTAAATTATCAATTTCTATATTAATCAAATCAAATAATCCTACACAACTTGCCATGTAACAGTTCATGTAGCAAAGGCTAAGTTCATACTTCTGGTGCGTTGAGCCAGGAGGAGGGGCCAGCAAATGACTGCTACTGACTCAACTTATAATGAGCACATCTGGGGTTAAAATCTGGCCTCATGCACAATTGACCAGGTCTACTCCCTACACAACCTCATTGACAAAAAACAGTATAAATAGATTTATGATTTTTGGAGACTTTAGAAAAAAGAAATTATCATTTGAAAAAGTACTGATTAAATTGGCTCGTTGTAATGTAAATATTTACAGTATATCCGTTATTGTCTCCAGTCATGTAAAATGTTTAGATGAATGACTTAGCAGTTCAGCTCACCCAGTCTAAAAACCCTTTCTTTCTGAAGCCTCTGTCTGGAGGCAAAAATGCCTGTGCCATGCAGATAACCAAATGTTGCCATCCACCACACATCAAAGAGAGATTGCAAAGGCTGGGCAGCTAAAATGGTGTGTGCTCTCAGTAAATCCAGAAACACAGCAGCTGATGACAAACTGAAATGATGATCTCAGAGTTCACTGCAGGTAGCGTATTGTGCCAGACTTGAGCTCCCGGTGAGTAACGCTGAGTCGAACAATCAAGGCGTCAGAGAGTTACTTACAGTATGGCAGAAAATATATGAAGAGTAAAGGCTCATAGCTCATGACAAAAGTTTAATAGAAGTTCTGTTATTTTGCTGATCTGTTCTCCCGACAGCAGAGTTTTCTATTATGCACAACCATCAAAATCCATGCCTATTTATTTTTTAGGTCTGTTTGTGTGAATTTATACAATCTGTTTTTTGCATTTACACCTCATTTATCGGATAGTTGCAAGTGTATGTGTGTGTGTGTGTGTGTGTGTGTGTGTGTGTGTGTGTGTGTTTATGTGTATAGGTCATTCAAGTTTTAAGCAGATTGCCAGTGAATTTATCTACTGCTCTGTCACCTTGCTGCTTTGACCCACAATTTACAACTATATGGCCTTGGGCTGTGTATGGGTGTGTGCGTGTGTGTGTGTGAATGTGAGTTGTGTGCATGTTTTGCTCAATTGTAAAGAGATAAGATGCTGCACCTCTTTTAAGATTAGGGGTTCGGGTTACAATGAGGGTTTGGTACAGATAAGGGGTGGTTACGGTAAAGGTTAAAGGCTGGGGAATTAATGTTAGAGAACACCTCCGTATGGTTTGCAAACTATTAAAAATATTTTTTAAAAGTGTATGTGGGTCAAGGGTGAATAAGAGGGAGAAGCAGGGTAGAGTAAAACAGAGTGCGATAAAAAGTATGAGAAAAGGGAGGAAAAGGTGTTTAAAATATTGGTTGGACAATAAAATGTAGCTCTTTAGCTTTTTTTAATTAATCACAGAAGGAGGTTACAGTGAAGGAGGGTAAGAATAAAGCAAGGTATGATCATGATTTCACACCTTACACTAAAAGACAGCCAAGCTTGACACTGCAGAATAATGCAATGTTGCCTGCATATTTGAAATAAGTTCTTTAACAACCAGCAGGATTCTTTTTATTTTTTAGGCTAACTTAAGCCCCTTTAACACAAATATTTCTCAGTAAACTACTAGAATAACCTTTCAGGTGCTGCTGCTGGTTGTAATTAATCATGAGAAGCAAAATAATTTCGCTTGATAGACGTAAGTAATGACAGTAAGTATTCTAGGACCCATAACAGAACATAAAAAGTTAAAATAATAGGTTTGCAAGGCCTTTATGTAACATTTAAAAGAAAGAAAAAGTACACAGATCTTTTGTTTTATAGCGTGAGCTTTTGTTTCAGGTAGGTTTATATTTCTTCAGCTACACCGATGAGTCTGAACAAACTTTAAATCTGTGCCCTGAAGGAAACAGTGGAGGACGGGACTAAAATGATGGTGGTTCTGCTCTCTCATTAGGAAATGAGCATTGCTCTGAATATATTGAAGTTTCTAGACTCCTCTTATAAATCCTACAGAAAAGACAAGAGTGCCATGCAATGGTTTAACCTTAGAACAGCTTCTTCTTGTTGCTTTTTTTGAAAGCTTAATGAAAGAAGTACACTTGAAGACACTGGCTGCATCAAGAAAAAAAAAGTCTGTATCAGATTTTGAAGTAACCTCCGACACTCCATAGGAAAGAGCAACAGAAGATGGGAGAAAAATGGAGTGGCAATTCAAAAAGAAAGAATAAGAGCAAAGGCAGTAAAGCTATAATGGAAAGGGAACGATATGGAAGGGTCAGATGTGGAAGATGGACAGATGGAGGATTAAGAGAGGCCGAGTAATCTGTAGAAATCTTGATGCTTTTTACTTGATTTTTATTCTCTACTGTTTTTTAGTGAGTGCGTTCTTTTGTGTTCTGTATACGTCTGTTTGTGATAAAATGCAGAGGTTGACTTGCATTTGCCACCCATATTTTCTGGAAATCTTTCAGGACCCCGTGAATTTCAAGCATTTCCTTCAATATTTCATAAGCTCATTTACATGACTTCAAAAACACGTTCACCTCAACTTTTGCATTTTGATGCGCTGCGGTGTTCCTTGGAAATGGAGTCATTCTAATTTACTGGATTTCACAAAGAATTATTTGCTATTCAGAATGAAATTACACAAAAGCACTAAAAAAATTTAAAAATAATTTGAATCGGTGGAATGCAAGCTGTTGAGGTTTTAGAAAGGACAAATCATCACACACCCAATCATATCATCAAAGTAAGACAGGTGAAATTTCAGCCAGATTTACCCCCAAATTTCCAACATTGAGTTCCACAGTAAAACTGGAGCCAATATGTGCAGCCTCCATTTGGCCCTGGTATGATTTAAGTGTAGGATGTGTAAAATGAGATTATGTACTTGTTGCAAACACGGTACACTAAGACACTAAGAGCAACTTTGGCATGGAAGTAAATGTTTTAATAAAGTGAAGTAAAAAGGAAAAGCTAAAGAATACTAAACTGTAATTCTAAATTCAGTTAAAACTGAAACAGCTTTTATTTGCCTCTTTTCTCAAGAAGACCTTAGTGAACACAACACACATGCAGAGCTAGTTGTGTTTTATCGAAATTATACATTACATGGTAACATTCTGTCATCAGTACCAACTCTTCTAACTAATTTACCTTCAATGTTGATTAATCTGATAAATTATTTCCTTGATAAACTATGGTAATTAATTGTTTGGTCCATAAAATTTCAAAAAAGACAGTTCCCTGAAGCTTGGTGTGATGTTTTCACATTGCAGGTTTTGTCTTTAGGGTGCCCAAAACCCAAAAACATTTGATTCACTATCTCAACACAAATTAAGACAGAAGTATGTCACTGATGAGAAGCTGATTATGTAGGTTTGACTTAAAAAATGACTTAAAAGTTTACTGTTTCTTGACCTTGCGGTGAGAACTGCAACAAATTGGATACCATGTGTCATCCTCCCCTTCCAAATGTATACGAGAATCCTCGGTGACTGCTAAACTATTTAGCATGTTTACATGGTGCTAAGCAAAGTCGATTTATTTTGTTAGTCTGGTCAAAACTGGATTTTTACAATATGCGTAAACAATTAGTCCAACCAAAATCGTATTAATTTCTTGACGTCGAATTGACACACCAAGATAATGCGGTAAAGGATCAGTTTAATTTTGTATGTATACACCTCAATCAGGCTCAAACTGACCTTGACAATTTGCATGTGATCCACAGTTACCTCAGCGATCTTTGACCTAGAAGTCGAACAGCATAAATTCTTAGAAAAAAAGAGGGGGATGTAAACAAGAAGAGGGCATTAACATGGCAGGTGCTAGAAGGAGAACCATGTATTTCTTGACATGGAACCCGCTTGCTGCTTGCTAACTTGTTTGTTGCTTGTTTGGTTTGTGTTGTGATTAGTCAACTAAAAGGAAAGTCTATAGCAACCAGCTAACGGGGACATATCACCACCTAATGTGGTAGCGTTGTACATACTTCCGTCAATAAACTAATTCTTTTCAGTGCTTGCATACTGGTAAATGGACAGTAGTCCAATTAAATGGCCTAATAGAGTTACGATAGCTCCACTTAACTGTGCATGTAAATGCAGTGAGTGTTTAGTTTGTCCATTCTAGGCTACTATATAAACATGGCAGACTCCAAGAAGAGGCCTCCCTCTACTGTAGATTTAGAGCTCACTCTAATGTAATGAAAAAAACCAATATAGTTCTTATTTTTAGGTAATTATGGATTATAATGAATTATAATTGCAGTTACATCCTCCTAAATCCTACAGACTGAACCATAACAATTATAACAATCAATTAATCCTCAGAACATTTGCAGAGAAATTTTTGGTTGATTGTCTATTTCAGAATCAAGGTATTTCAAAATGTAATGGAAATAGCTTCAACAATAAGAAATTAAAATGAAATAGATAAGTAAATACAGTTTTGAAGCTTGGAATGTCTCTGCACATCACTGCAGTCAGTAACATATTGGCAATTTACCAGCGGGTAAACTTCACTGACCTCATTAAAAACAATTTTAAGAAAAGCAGCATCAATTCACGCTTTGTTCCACATAAAACACCCTTTCCACATCTAATTCTTATCAATTTAATGCTATTTAGTGTGACAGTGTGAATTTCACTCAGCCTGTAAAAAAGGACTAACTGTTGCTCAGCAAACACAAAGATGAGTAACGTGAGGGCCGTTGGTTTGCCTGCAGTGATTGGCTCAAGGCCAGCAGCTCCTGGCATCAACAACAGAGCGAGCGGGAGTGTTGATGAGGTTTTCTGAGGGAGCATCAGCAGGTGGCAGGACGCCCGTTTGGTAGCAGCTCTGCACAGTCGAGCAGAGCGACTTCAAAGTCTGACTGTTATCTATCTGTCTGTCAAACCCAGAGGAGCAGGAGGCTTCAGCTCGCTGTCCAAATTAAGTCTTACTCCTGTGGCCCATGACACGGTGACACACACACACATGCACACACACACACGCCAGTGACAGTCTCCAGACCCTGGAGTGGCTTCACTTTGAAAGAAGAAACTCGTAGCAATGAGTCACTGCGTGTGTGTGTGTGTGTGTGTGTGTGTATGCACTTTGTTATTTCTATATCAAAGAATAAAACAGAGAGAATGGCGGCTAAATTCACTCGAGGAAACAGTGAGCATACACAGAAAAAATAAAATAAAATAAAATAAAAAATGAATCCCATCACAGCATTGAGTTTGACATTCTTTCTTTTCTTTAAATATACTCACTCGCAAATGCAGCACTTCCTTGCTGGCTGACCGGCACCCTTCACCCTGCAGTGCTCCATGATCACTTCAAGGTATAGTGAATATTTATCCACAAAAAGTGTGTGTAAGTGTCTGTATAACCCTTTTTTGTGATTTAGATAATTCATCGGTGTGTGTGTGTGTGTGTGTGTGTGTGTGTGTGTGTGTGTGTGTGTGTGTGTGTGTGTGTGTTTGTGCTTTTTGTGTAACATGCGCTGTGGACAATTCATCTACATTAGCAGGAGATTAACCTGCTCACCTAACACATCCATCACTTGCACACACACGCATGCACACCCACTGCCTCAGGCAAGGGCAGCGGAGAAACACACCCATATGCACATGGAAATATGCAAAACACGGTGGTGCAGTGCAGAGACAATCACTCACAGCCTCACAAAACCAGACAAACTACGACAAAAATATGGTACATTTAAAGACCTTGACCTCTTCCAGCAATCACACACATTATCACTCCATGATTCTGTCTTTTCGTTGAGAGAGAGATATATGTAATCCTATAAATTCTAGACATTTTGTGAGTTTATTTGTATGTATATATCAGACTACAAAAGAAGCCAACTCCCTTTTTGCACAGTTGAGGGGGCCACAAATAGTGATCATTTTTGACCAGAATTTCTCACGTCTGTTGTTGACAGAGATCTTCCAGGTCAAGTGATCTGGTATAAAAACATTTCCTAAAAATTACTAAAGCAAATTCACACTCACAATTTTCCATCACCACTGTCTAGATCTGGGTTTATAGGGTTTAAGTTACTTATTGTGTAAACATAACATCCCCAGTAATAATCCTGATTTTCTGTGAGCTCTTCGCTGTCTAATAAAAGCATAGAAATGCTTATAAAGCTGAAAAAAGTCGTGTTCAATCACTCATTGAAACCAATAAACCCACGCACTTCAAAGTCCTTGAGTCACACTAAAACATAAACTCGAGCCGGAAAAGTTGGAACTGCAAAAATATGTTTTTTATTATTTCCAAAACTGCTCTCAGCCTTTGAATTTGTTTTGAAGTGATAAAACAATCATTACTTTCCGAAGCAGGCTGATTGAAACTGAAGAACACGGCAAATCATCTCTTCCTATGTCACAATACTAATAACAATTTTACAGCTGCAGCATAAGAAAACTCTGGAAGGAACCAGCTGTTTGCTCAGGATAGCTGCACCAGTGCAAGCTGGAAAGCCCAAAAGCAGTGTTTTATTCATCAGATGGCAAAATCATTTAGGCCTAAAATCATATTCTATAAAAATGATGAATCATTTTGGAGATCTGCTGTGATGTTGCTTTTTACTGAACAAAAACCAGATACATTCACTGACACACATTTCAGATATGACCTGAGCAAATCTTTGTCCTTCTGCAACAAGAAAAATTTTCAGTTACTAAATCAGAAATGTGAAATATTAAAGGAAAAAAAAACAAAAAAAACGACTGTCACTTGGAAAACTGCCTGAGAAACTCATTGTGAAAAAAAAGCAGCCTGTGGTTGAAAAAGAAGATTAACGTCTGCCCTACCGAGACAACATTACATTGCCTTCCAGATCTATCTTTTAATTGTGAAAATGTAACTTTTAGCCATCTACGAAAAGGACAGAATGTGGTGATATGAGACCAAAATCAATCAAATGTCTAGCAAGCCCAAGGCTGAATCAGCACTGAGCAAAGACAACACAGCAATACTGCAAATTAGATAAAATGATCCTTGAAGTGTTGTTGTGAGACTATCACATTGAACAGTTTATTAATGAAGTTTAATTCTTCAAATATAAAATATTTAAGGTCTTAAACACACATTATGCAATGTCTGCCACAAGGGGTCTCTCGATCAAAACAAAGAAAACAAAAGACATAGTTTGAGAAGGTCACAATGGATCATGGGAGTTACTGTGCTCATTGTTAGCTACCATTGTTGATGAAAATAGTGGACTGACTCAGGCAAAATGAAAAATTCTCGGTGGACTTAATTCAATGCATTTTTAATTTACATTACATTTAGTCAAATTTGCCAATTTCCTTCATCACTCTCAGACTGGTGTTTCCCTGGATGTTAGCAACAGAATATAAACTTAAAAACACACCATTACTTTGTTGGAAACACTTCGGATCAAGTAAGTTATAATATAAAACATATGTCTAGTGATACTTAGATATTTTTAAATGAAAATTTTATATCTTTAACACACAAATGCATTCCTGAAAGTTAGTTCAAAATCAGCTGGACTTAAAAGACAGAGACGGACAACAGTACAGTATGGATCAGTGCTAATGATGTCTACATTTAGACAAACACTTTCTCTTTCCCTTCTTTGCTCTAGCTTACCTTTGAACATACATAAAGACACACATACTGCACATTTCCTCTGTTTCTGTCTCTTTGTGAAACCCATAACTCATTCTCCATTTCATGTAGAAAGCAGAAACAGAAATTCAATTTAGCAGCCTGATTGACTGAGTTGCCTTTGGGAAGAAAAGAAAGATAGAATGCAAGACAGAGAGCAGGGAGAGCAAGAGAGAGAGAGACA
>JAQLOL010000008.1:9464034-9479894 GCA_029783665.1 Naso thynnoides | reverse complement strand
AGTAAAGTTAGCAAAGCAAGAAATAACTACAGAGGGATCTAGACTGAAAGTGACGGGAGAAGAGGACAAGAGAAGGAAGCAAGGAAAATGAGACTGTAGAGGGAAGATGAAGGATGAAAGGATGGAGGAAAGGAGAAAGGTATAGAGAGAAGAAATGATGCAGAGAAGGAGTGACGGGCCAAGGGAACGAGGGATGGAGGGATTTAGGGACTGCACAGAGAATGAGGGAAGAAGGAGAGAAAGACAGAGAGGCATTGTGCTGTGTGGCAGCCCCCGGTCGCTGTTTGCTTTGGTTGCCGCGGCAACCGCAGGAGAGAGAACTGATAAGTTAACCAGATGGTTGGAGACTGAGAGGGAAGGCTGTGTGTGTGTGTGTGTGTGTGTGCGCCTCCGAGCAGAGTTCTTTCAAATCTGGGCCCATTTTGAATCTCTGGCGATGATGGGTGACGGCTGTTTGAACTTCTTGTTAGTGTTTTAATTCCTTCATATTGTTCCAGAAGAGTCACAGAACAGGTGAGGAACCCTGGGACACAAGTTCTCTTTTTCTCATCTTTTCTTTTTTTCTTCCTTTTTTAGTTCCTCTACATCAACTTTTTTTTTTTTTTAATTACCTGCCTAATTGCTTATTTATGTGAGATGTGTGGCCTGCGTCAAGGTGAGTGTGTGTTCCAGAAAGGGCAGGTTGTTGTCAAGGCCAACTAGAAAGAGAGTTTTATCATTTTAATTCAAAAGTGAATATGCGTGTGTGTGTGTGTGTGTGTGTGTGTGTGTGTGCGTGTGTGTGTGCGTGCGTGTGTGCGTGTGTGTGTGTGTGCATGCGTATAGGAGGACCAACAGAGATGAAAGAAGAAACTTTTCCCCTTTTATGAAGATTAATTTTTACAACCTGGAGGCCTAAAGCAGAGGGAGAGGGAGGAATGGAGAGAGTGGGGTGAAGGGGAGGGATGAAGAAGGTGAAAAACAAAGGACGGAGCAAAGAAGGAATATCCCAAAAAAAAGTGAGGAAATTAAGTGATCAGAAGACGGGGTAAAATCGGGTTAAAATTTCAACGCTGGCTTTGACTTGGCCAAATACATGCAAACAAAGCCTCATAAGCATGCATTATTTCATAGTTGACTACTCATGACCAAAGAAAATCTGTATCTGATGGGTGAACAGGTGGCACAGGCTTATCCCTCATTACCAGAACCTCTGGTTTGGTTGCAGGTGCTGACAAATGAAATAGAATAAAGGAACATAGCAGTGTTACTACACGTTATTGTCCTTGTCAACATTGGCCAAACAGTTAACATAAACCCCACGCATTTTTCCAAATAGTTTTATCTAGTGATAAACTGAATGTTCTGCGGCCAAATATTTTTTGGCCAAAGATAGCAAAAAAGGCACTTTTGGTGTTTGGTTTAGGTGAAAAGACCAAATAATTCTTACCAATGAGGGCGTTTTTCTGATGACGTGATCAAACAGCAACCACCATGGAGTGAGGCTCGAGAGTCAAGTCAAGAGTCAGCCAATACTGCATTGGAAAGGGGGGGCTCAGAAGCACATAAAAACAACACAAATCAGAAGCGCTCTTGCAACGTCACCCTGCATTAGCACCTTCTTACTTCTTCCACATGGGCACGTTAAAAAAATCCAACTAAACATGTCAGCAGTGTGGAAGCATTTCAAAGTGTTCAAGGATGATACAAGAATGACCATTTGCAAACACTGTTCCACAAGTTTATTTTATCTTTTATTTAATCAAAACATCCAAAACAGCATGTCGAGTATGAGAAAAGGACGACAGTGGCATCAGCAGCAAAAAGAGAAGCTCCTCATAGTCCCGTGGTTGAATTTAACAGAAACTTTTGTAGAAGATATTGGCGATCTCTGCTAACGTGAGAGGTCAGAAATAGACTAGTATGTTCCTTTAAGGGGGGAAAGTCAGTGAGGGATCATCTCCTTCATTAACAATTTTTTCTGGTTGCACTGAAATCGTCATTTCAGTGATTCTGAACCTTTTCAAACACACTAAACTGAATGTAAACATTATATACAGTATGGGCTGTAAAAACATTATTTTAAATGTTTTGATGGCAGTTTGTGTGTACTGTGCATCTATAATCTGCAGTACATCATACATATGACGCACACAAACAGAAACAGTCGTCATTTTCCTAAAGGTGGTTAGGCAGTATGAATATGTTTTACGAGTTAAAAGATGAATAAATAAGAAAATAAATAGAAAGGCAGGTCACGTGTACTGTCATTTCTCTGGTGTGCGTACTGTATGTGTGTTTATGCTTCTAATTTTGCCTGTCTCCGGTCTTTGAGGTCTGCCACCCTGATGCCAGTCTGGCTGGCATTGCCATGAACACACACAGACACAATTGACTTAACATTAGTTTTTTTTTACACCAGTAATCGAAATACAGTAAACACGCACAAAACATACATGCAAGAACTTTCAGACAAATAATTATTGGCATTAATGCACACACTCAAACATTAACTAAAACTATAAATACATAATGGAATACTGGTCTTCTGCCAGCAGACATTCAATGAAAGACGACTTTGTCTTCAGGAAGAAAGCAAGGGGGAGGAAGGGAGGAAAGGGAAGAAAAAAAGAGGAGCTAGACAATATGGAGGAAAAAACGGGGACATAGAAGTAGGGTGGTCAAAGACAGGGATTATAAGCCTTCGAGGAGGGAGAAAGATAAATTGGGAATCTGGGTTCCTTGGAAAGCAAGAAAGAAAGAAGGAGAAAGACAGGAAGGTGAAAAAAGGGGGAGAGAGTCAGGCAGATAGACAACTGGCAGATACCTGAAGATAAAGAATGAGAGAAAAATTAAATAAGTGGAGAGATAAAGGAGGAGAGAAAAGGGGGGAGCTGCAGAGGAACAGAGAGTGTGTGTTGACTGTGTGGCAGCAGTAGCAGTAACATTCCTGGCTGAGCAGATCAGCTGGCCTGAGGAGAAAGACAAACACAGGAGAGGAAACCACGTCTAGACTACTGCAAGACACACACTCACACATCTGTGTGCACACACACACACACACACACACACCAGAGACGCAGAAAATACAAACTGAAAAGACACACATCAACCTGCTAGTTAGACAAGGTGGGCGACTGCCAAGTACTGCCAAGAACCTGGTAGGGGGGAGGAGAAAGAAGGAGGGGGAGCTGGAAAAAAGGGTGGAACAGAGATAGGAGGAAAATAAGGGGCCAGGAAGAGACATAAGGAGAGATGGGAGAAATGGGTAAAGAGTGTTACAATGAGCCACCAGTTTAGCCCTGAGCTCTGTGCACTTTGCTTTTTGGAATTCAAAGTTTTTGCATAACTATAAACTTAAATGGAAATATGGCAAAGTACTGTAGTTTGATAAACGGTAAAGGAGGTAGATGAAAACTAGAAGGTGCTAAGCAACATTCGTACAATTTCTCTTACATTGAGGACTATTCAGGACAAGTGGTTACTCGGTGTCCCTTTCTTTGATTATTCTGTGATTTTAACAGTGCTCAAAGCTGGCCAGGGATCACCCTTACACAGTTCGGTACTTACACATTTTGCTCTTTGGCGTACGATTACTTTTTCTTGCATATTGGCACTTCTCACAAAATGCAGGTACTCTTTTCTGCCCTCTCCATATTACAGCAATTCATAATGGTCCTAAACAAACTGCATTACTCAGGGACACTCTGTGAAGCTCACTGGTCACAGTAATCTTAGAATAACGTCTTTTCTCAAGAAGATCAGAAGGCTTAGATAATGGCATAACAGTATTAAAGCTAGGGTAGGCAATGTCTGGAGTTCAAGCTAGCTGTAGCACGAGGCTCCTAAAGAAGCAACTCAACTGCACCCTCCCCTCCCTGTTTTTGCCACGGATCCCGTTTCATTTAGTGTGTTTTCTCCCTCTCTTTTAAGGCCAGTTTAAATCAAAGATTCTCGACAAGATGAAAGAAAAAGTTTTCGTCTCAGCTTGACTTAAGCTGGCTGACGGTGACACCTGCAACTCAGCTTTTCAAGTCACCAGAAGCCAGTTTTAGGACGTAAGGCACGCCACTTGTTTAAACAGCTAATCAGCTCATAGTGATGTCATCTGTCACCAAGAAATGCAGCATTGAGCAGCCAATAGGAAAAAGCGGTCTCTGAAATGACCCATGATTTGCCGAACAGTGCCCATCACCGTCTTCATTTTCTGAAGCCTGAATATAGAGTCAAGGAGAGGTGTAGAAGTCTGGTGTTCTTTCAGACCACCAGAATTACAATATACTGAAAGGTTATTGATGACACCAAAATTAAAACTGCCTACCTCAGCTTGAAATGCTTTCTGTGAGCAGCATGCTAACGATAGCTCATCTCCAGGCTGTAAAGCACTATTCATGCACTTTACTGAACATTTTTTTACCGCTAAGAGGGGCGTCAAGGGCTGTTCAGGGCACCAAAATTTAACAAATAACATATTCCATCACTGTAAATACTATGTTCATCTTTTAGTAACTTTTCCTAAAAGACCATGAGATGCAGTTAGAAGGTCTAATAATTTCATCTTACATTTTCTATTTCCCAAAGGTCAAGAATAAACATCTGCGCTTAAGAACAAACTAACGCTTTTGTTGGTAGAACCCAAGGGAAAATCTGAAGGTACAAATAAAAACTTTACTAGCATAAAAATTTCAGTTTAGACGCTAAGAATTCATTTGCAAAATATACTGCATAATACATGGTTGTGTACTATTGTTGGAATACAAACATATTTGCTGACGAAGGCCATGAGATGCATCTTAAAGTCCTTAAACAACATAAAAAATTAACCTTTAAACTGCATTTTACCATTTGATTCATTTTATCTTCTTAACCTATAAATAAGTACATTGTGTTTATTAAAAAATTGTATTACTTTGCCTAAATCCCTCATACGGATTAGTAGAGTCTTCAAAACACTGTACAGTACATCCAAGTTACCCTCTCACCTATTTTTAATTAAGACCAGAGACTTTTTATGTAGTGAAATGTGATAATCTATCACCGTCACTTTAAAGATCGTCTAAAAATGGAGTTAAGTAAATGTGTTGGGTATTGAGCCACTGAGCTTGAATATGAACCTTCACTAGCTGTGCCATCTGCTTCCATTCTCACTTTGCCCATATTCTCCAAAAATGTGACAACCCAAGAGTGAACAAGGCTTATGTCACTGTGCAATAAGGTGCCAAGACAAGCAGTTTGACATTTGAGGAAAGAGAAGGATTTACTGATAAGTCTCTGGGGTACCAGGAGGAAGAAAGTGTAACTGAAAAGAAATGTGTTATGGCCTGGGGTGTTCCTCAGTCAACTGAAGACTAAAAAGATTTACAACCTTTACAAAAAAATATTGACAGAGCAAAGAGAGAGCTGACCTAAGTCTTATAAGTCAGGTGGGTATTAGCGAGAAGGGGAGAGTAAGCTTTCTCTAGAGGTGAAACGGTTTTGGAAGGTTGTACACTGACTGTCATTAAAAGCAACTGTCACTGACCTATAAACTAACAGTGTAGGATAGGGTTGTGTACGTCTTGGTCGGTTCGTCTTTCCATAGCTTGTCCAGGCCTCTGGGAGACTGGCAGGTCAAACAGGCTGTGCACCAATTGTTAATTGGTCACAGGTAAGTCTAACTCCAAAGTCCAATCAGCTACAGTACTTGGAGTGGAAAATAGACTTCCTGTGACACTTCAGAGGGTTTCAGCAAGCAGTGTCCTTGGAGCTGACCTGCTGCATGTGCTGGTGTTTAGAGTCTGTAGCCTCCTGGGATGCCACTGATTTGTTACCATTCTTCTCAGTCCAGTCATTTTGACACAGACTACAATGGTGAGCATGAAAATTGCTCTGTCTTGAAATACGAGAAAGATGATAAACCTCAATTTTACATAAAGACGGTGGAGGAAATGAACGAATACAAAATGTAGAGGTGATTTAAATACATACAGCGAATTATAAAATGGTTTTATTTTGTCATAAGGGAAGCAGGATTTATTCGACTACAAACAAACTCTTACTGATACTCCTCCACACAAGGGTTCCGTGTTTATTATTGGCAGGCAAATGACAATATATACAACAGGGCAACAATATAAATTTATCTATGGTCAGAGATTTTCTCTGAATGCCTCTAACACATTTGTGTGTACAAGGCTTTTATAGGTAATACTGCAAGCATCAGTAAGCAGCACTGTTTTATGGCAATGCTGGATTTTTATATGATTTTCACATTAACGTGATTAAGTGCCTTAATTTGTCACGTAGGCTATTTGATTTTCTGGATGAGCCAGAAAATCATCCCTGACCGACTATTTTATACAATAATAAATTCTCAATTGATTTTGCAGAAACATTAAATAGTATCAACATTGTAAACTGTAAATTTACATAGACTGCGAGAAACAAATCAATTAAAAAACAGTTAAAAGAACTCTGTTCCTTTCTGGGCACTAACATTTTGCTGTAGGTGCAAATTATACTAATTTGTCTGGTAAGTCCTAGGGCATAAAAAAGGAAAAGTAAAGTCTGATAACACCTTTTACAGGAAGTTGACTGTAATTTTTTTTTTCAGCATGAGCACGAGCATGTTTGTTATCATAACCAAAGCATACATTCATCATCCCTTAGGAGAAAACTTTAGGTAACATTAGGCTGCTATACTATTTACCTGTCGGTCAATTATTCACACTCACATTATTAGTTTTTTACAGTCGTCTGCATCCAAGAATAACCTCAAGGTTTCAAATGTGCTCCAATTACATCCATACATATATAGCATAGAATCTATCTTTATATATAGTTGGTGGTCCCAAAGCTTAGCATAAAACACCCAAAATACTCCTCCAAGTGTTTAAGCTCCAGGGTTATAGGCTATTGGCAAACTTAAAAGGCAGATTGAATTTTAATTTAATACAGATCTCTGAGAAAAAAAGTAAAAATAGACTTAATATAATTTAATGATTCCATAAGAGTGAATACAGTTTAGCTTCACTGCTGCACAACATGTGAAAATGGGATTTCCACACTTGTGCTGGATACATTACTGCAGCTATCATTGGCATACTAATTGCAAATGAACCACCAACTGTCATCTATGATGCACACTTTTTTCGCTAAATGTTGCTGCCAAAAGATGGGGTGACACACTTATACATCGCCAACAACAGCTCAGAGAGATTGTGTCTCCAGGGACGAGCTGTTGCAGATGGATAGCTTATTGATAAATGTAGCCTTTTGCATATTTTGATGTGCTAGGTTTATGGAAATCCATTTAAATGTCACTGCAGGACACCAGGCAATCTATTAAGACATGGCTGAAGACTCCTCTCACCAACATAATCCAGCATAAGAAATGCAGTTGATTTAAAGTGTTGGTTCCCAACAGCCTGGCCGCTCACTTTCTGTCACCTTTGAAGCCATTGTTTATTATTTTTTCTACAAAGTTTTTTTTTGCCTTTTGCGGGTTTCTTTGTCTGAGGATTAGTCACACCTTAGTAATTCTACAGCCATGTTACATAGAATGCTTAAAGTCTACCAGAACTGACAATTACATTTTGCAGAAAGCAGCAATTAAAGCTTTTTCTCAAATGTGGCTGTTTTGGCTTGACAGAGCTGGATTTAGGATGTTTCTTTTTGCTCCTTTTAGTAAATTTCCTCTTCGTGAAGCAGAGTACCTGAACAATAACATCCAAGTTTAAAAAATTTTGCAATCCGTTTCAAGTCTTGCCTGTGCCACTCAAGGACTTAGTGAATTCATTCCAGATTTAATTTGGTCTACGTTTAGGATCACTGTCATCTTGGAAAAAGTATCATCATCCCTGTCCAAGATGTTTGGCAATCTCCAGCAGGTTCTTCGGAAGGATTTCCCTGCACTTATCTACACTTATTGTTTCATTCTTCCTCATAACGTGTTTGTTCTCTTCCACATTTTTCAGAAGAGCATGAGTTCAGTTTTGGCTTTATAAGAGCACAGAATATTTTAGCTCAGTGGTTTTCAACAGACACATCTTAGACCAAGGGCCCCCATTGGTTAGATTATGTGAAAGGGTCCCCAATCTGACAAAGATCTAATTTACCGGAGGAAGTGTATGAAACCCATAACTAAAACATTTTGTTCTGTCATTGTTTTACTTATGGATGGAATCACGGTAAAAATAAATTCCTCTTTTTGCTTGGAACACTCCAGAACCCCCTCAGGGACAGCGGAGGATCCCAAGACTCCACTTTAAGATCCATTTTTCAAGCTCGCAATCAGGCTTACACTAGATTTTTCAAAAAAAATAAGCTCAGGAGAGTTTACACATGGGCTGTATTCCGTACAGTACATGCCAGATGTGTAAAATGACTGCAAGAGACACCAAACTTAATCAAAAGAATTTTAGATGAACATTAATTCTGTTTCAAATTTACTTTGAAATTGTGTACTAATAACAACAACTCCTCATTTAAACTATTTACGCTTGATAGTATAAGGCTGTGAAAAAAGGTGGAAGTAATTAAATACTTCGTAAAAGACCTGCAAATAAGTCTCTATGGTGATTTTCTACAAAGTTTGTGTGTAAAGTCTGTTGTGTCACCATCAGTCTCCCAGTTTTTTTCCTCTTAAGGTTTATTTGTTTCTGTTCTGCTGTAGGTGCGCATTTACAAAACAGTGGGCAATTTGTCATTTAAATGCCTCCTCTGTTTCATAAAATATTTTAATATGCTTCATATAAACAAACATGTCGTTTTGTTTTCTAATTTCATATTGCTCTATGGCCTATCCTGGTTTGTTTTCCTTGTTTATTTCCATCTGAGGTATTGCCTCAAATTATGCATGACAGATGAATCCATTGTCACAATTAACACTATTAAACCTTTGAAAACAAAACAAAAGATTTAACAGTATCTGTGCTTGTAAAACCTGCTGAAGTGATGTCAAATTGTTTGAGCACTGAAACAATTTCATAACAGCCTTTCAGTCATTCCCAAAATTGATTTTCAATATACTCTAATAAATGCTAAACATAGAATGGTTGTCAAATTAAAGTAATTTGATGCATGTTTGGGAACACACAATTAAGCATTATGAGCCTGAAATGTTGTTATATCAGGTATTATTTTTGGGTGATTTTGGGACATACAGTAGTCAAATACAGAAAAAAATGGTCCAAGTCATTTTAATTTGTTTCCCTTGCAATCTAATACAACATTGTTCATACTTTTGTAATTATGATGCCTAATGAGTAATTTTTAGAATACTTGTTACAGCTCTTACAATCCTCAACAAAACTGCGAGAAGACTGGTTGTGTTCATTTAAGCAGTGTAATATGCTATGTATTGAGTTGTATCACTCGAAAATTTATCATTGTAATATGTTCCACTTTTGAGATTGTTGTATCACTCATATGGGTAAAGGTAAAGAAGCTTTATTGTCATTTTACAATGAATTGTACAATGAAATTGCGAGGTTAGAGTGGAAGGTTAGTCCTGAACCACCAAGCACGCCACCACATTGGGCCAACCTAACCTTATGTGCCTAACATGCTTGTTTTGAGTACAAGCATGAGTAGCATTGAGTATAGTAGAGGCTTATGAGAATGTCTTCAGTTTTGTTTGTCATAAAACAAAGTATCGGGCTATTTAAAACTTTCTTATGATCATTTTGCGTCATTAAAACCTCAACACAAGCTATCACAACATTTCCTTTGGGGGAAGTGAAGGTTTGCACCAAAATTCATGAGATTTGATTTTAAAGCACAAATGTCAACTTCATATTGGTGCATCACCAAAGACGTCAGACTTTGTCCTTTGGGGATTATTAACGTTTGTACAAACTTCATGGCAATTTATTTATTAGTCATTCTCCTGGTGGTGGACCATTTGACCGACTGACAGACCGACACTGCCATCCATTGAGCATTGCCACTAACACGGACAAGATGGATTTCTTCTGTCTGCAACTATACAACTACATAACACTGTTTCACTTCACCTGAAGCAAGTAGTCTCTGTTGCTGATAAAACAAATTTGCACGATGTTACACAGCACATCATGTACTTAACTGCAGTCTCTGTTACTTCCTCATTCATGACACCAAACAGCACTGCCTCGGCTAGTTTTCTGAAGGTTAAATGTGTGTGCGTGTGTGTGTGTGTGGTCTCTCCAGACAGGCCCTGCCGCCCACTCCCCTGACACTTGGGTGAGATATGAAGAGAGACATAGTGCAGCGGAGGAAATATCTATGTGTTGACACACTGAAACACACACTGTCTTCCTACCCTCTCTTTTGCTTTCCTCCTCTCGGTCTCTCCGCCATCTGCTCCCCACCCCTCTGCTATGCTTTTCTCTAAAGGAGAGACCTTTGACCACGTGAAAACAGCTGCTGTTTCATCTTTATCGGGATGTGTATATGTACAGTAAGTATGCTGCAGCTTGTAAGTAGGCTAGTACACATTATATAATACCTTTGCTCAGCAGTACTTCAGCAGCATTAAGAACCCAAACATCCTCTAAATCATCTGTGTTCAATTCTGAATGACCTGAAACACAGAAGGCTGGTGTTTACACAGGTTAAAGGCTTACATAGGTTTTGTCATAATGATGAAATTCTGGCAACCAGCCTAGATCGGCTCGTCTATGAGCTCTGTGGGAAGCAACACACCTTTAATTTAATATTTTGCAGCTAATTCAAGGTCATTTCATCTCCAAGTTAACAGTCTGATCTTTGCACAGCAGGTGACATTAAACACCTCGTACAAAGAGCATGGCAAGTGTTCTGTTTTAGGCTTTGGCTACATAGGATTAGGTTTTGGACAGGGCTACAGTAAAAGGTGTGTTAGGAGGAAAATAGTGTGGCTCCTGAAGAGGAGGAGGAGGAGGAGGAGAGACTATTGATTTGTATCTCAGCTTGAGAAGCTGAAGAATCCCTGACTTGCAGTATTGCAGATGGCCAAACAGCAGGTTCTGTGGCTGTTATTGTTGACATAGTGAAAACTAAAGAAGAAAGTTTTTGTTGGTTTTGAGAGGTTTCTGATCTTTTGACTATAGCTGGTATATCATTAAACAACGTATAAAGCATAGCATGATTGTCTGATTTTTTAAAAATGTCCCATTTATTACAGAAACTACAACAAACAGTATTTAACAGTTCATCATAAGCTAACCAATTACAAAACGAGATATATCAGGATATGAGCGGATTACACCATGCTAAATAATTTCCTGTGAAAACCCTTGAAGTAATATGGCACATGTTGTTGGGGATGTTTTAACTTACAACAGTGCATCAACTTTTGTACAGAAAATGTTAAAATGCAAAATAGATTTTGTTTGAGGCTATCAAATAAATATAGTGGAGTGAAAAGTATTATTTCTCCCAAAATTCAGTGTAACTACACAAGACACATCACAGGTAAAATAAGCACAGAGTGCCTTGTGAGACTATTTCCACCTTGTTGTGAACAAATGGCAGTCTCCAAAGACAGACAGCCAGTGTTCAATCACATTCCTACGAAACAAACCCCTGTCAACTTGCAGGGTGGGGCTGTACAGTGAAATGAGGGGTATCTGAGGAAAAGTAAGGTGTAGCTACTTATCTGTATTTTGCATTAAATAGCAGATCTGTAGCCTGCAGTAGCAAATTTCTAAAGCGCTGTTTTGCCACAAAAACAACACTAAAGCCCAACACTGTTCCATCTATTTATCCTAGAGACACAGCAAGTATGAGTCAACATGTTGGTCAGTGGTCAAGTTTATTTTTGCCATGTTTTAATCGTTGACTGTGTCCAAACAAATCTGCATTGTGCTAGATAACGTTACCCAACTTTTGCCTGCCAAGTTACATAATGATTCATGCCGGATGCTGGACATTTTCTATGAATTGGTGGTGTTGACGCAGAAATTTACAGATATGGTTACTCAAAACAGTTTGTCAGATAGCAGCTAAGCAAATGAGGCTTGTGTGTTTGATTGCTGAAGATGCAGGTGAGCAGTAGCAAGGTGGGTGGGTCCATATAAATCTGCAGGTAATACACGGAAGCAAAAGTGCAGAGTTACATCTAAAACTACAGAAGGCATGAAGGGATCTATGGAAAAAGGTATGAATATGTAATTTTGATTTTCAGACATAGGTTTTTAAGAGCTAGATGGAGGAATTTTAAGAAGCATATAATTATACTCAAATACAAGAACAGTACCTTAGAAATGCGCTAGAGTTTATTACATGAGTAAATGTAGGATACTACAGATGCAACTTGAACCTTATCATCTGTCAAAATATTTTTTAGAACCAGCTGGTTTTAATACTTGTCCCTTGCACTGGATGTAAGGCACACTTCCATGGTGCATTGTAAACAGCTGCTACTGGCTGCTGTCAGTGTGAGGAGTCAACCAGCAACTTTTTTGCAATGAATCAGATGTGATGGCTAAGCTGTCACAGCTTGGTGCCTTTGGCCAAACATCACAGCCGTTCGTGTGCTTTTGTCCTGAAAAACGAGCAGTCACTCAAACTGTCCTCACCTCCTGCTTTACTTCAATGCTCTTGTGCAGAACAAACTGTCTCCAGGTCGATTTTGAAAGTTTGAGTGTGTTCACGAGTTTCTAATGTACTTGTTTGCTTTTATTGACTCCATGCAATATTAAGTTTCTTGGCAAGATTCTGAGTGTTTTAACTGTCAGCTCCAGAAAGGAGCACATTTGTTTTGCTGTAGTGTTTCAGAGGTGTGTGCCTGGCAGTCCTTACTGACTTTCTGACGATCAGCTGAGGTCACACTTGAAATTTTGTTGATGAATTGTGACCTTTCAGTAAGTCAAGAATAAATGTTTTACATAACTCAAAATTGTCTGTCATTGGGCTGTCCTCTGAAGTTCTCTACACTTAGTTGCTTGTTTAAAAGGTACACTGAACTAATGTAGTCACACAAAAGCCCTGTAATAAATCCCACCTCCTACATAAAGGTATTAATGTTCAGGTTCTGCTGAATCTCAAGTAGCCTCATTTTGGAGGCTACTTGTACTGTTTTTGAATTCTACTGTATTATGTCACCAGTTTCCAATATTAAGTGTACCATTAAAGATATACTGGGGACACTAGTTTTAGACAGATGGTTCCTAGTAAACTGGCATCCGAGGGATTTGTTTATTGTAAAACATGGTCACAGACAGATTTTAAATTTAGTCTGATAAGTTTCAAAAAACAGCAAAAAATTGCATCTTGAAATTGCTTGTCTCCTGTCACCGTAAGCCCGATACTCAAGTCATTTTAAATGACAAAAAAGAAAAAAAGGGAAGCATATTCTCACATTTTAGAAGCTAAAAACAGTGTCTGACTGCCGTTCTTTGCTTGAGAAACGATTAAAAAATAGTCAAAATGTTTGGCAATTAATTTAAAAACTTACTCTCCCAAGGCCAAATATTAATCTATTAGCTGCTGCGTGCAGCATCAGTGTCATCAACCAACTGGTTGGTTATCACTGATTTCCAAGAGACCCTAATCACTTTCTGCTATGCCAACATGTTTTGACAATTGAAAGGAAATGAGGTGCCTCGGTCTACCGTGTTTCAATCTGAAATTTGTACTCACAACCACCTGACCCAACCACTTGTGAGGTTTTGAGACGCTACAACAACATTGTGCCTCTTAACCTTTGCCTCTGAGAGGAGAGTGGCACGAGTGGCACAAGTGGCATTAGAGGCACACCCACAAAAGGTCCCTTGACAGTAAACACGGGTCACTCAGAGCCTTTCAACAAATGCCATATGCTGTCATCTTTCTGGTGAGGAGAGTCTCTCTCTTATATCGTTATCCCTCAGTTTCTGTGATGATCATTGGATAAAGTACATCTACGACACAGCCTGTGGATGCCTACAAATTCAAATAAAACTGCTCACATTTGAATCCACCGCCTCCTCAAAAAAAGAGATTTGGTGACCAAGCAGACGACACTTAAAAAAAAACCCACAGTCAGAAATAAACTGAGGGAGTATGAATGAGTGGTAATCCACTCTCCTGAAGTGCTCTTCAGCAAAGCACTTTGGCAAGAAAAACTCCTCCACTGGAGCTGACAGTAGACGACTGCAGTAACATGCAGCTTCTAGGTGTGAGAGAATGTAACTATTGCAAGTGTGTGAATGTGAGGCAGGTTTGTGCAGCCTGTCTGTCTCTACTGCAGCAGCTTATGATTACATGCCACATCGTTTTTTGTAATTTGATGAATCACACAATCCTGCATGCCTACTGTAAATCTTTTTCATTTTACATCGCTTGGCCGCTGTAACAGTGGGTTTTCATATTATGGGGTGTCTGTTTTAGTAATAACGATACATTATAGCAGATGAATAGACAGAGTTAATGGAGGTGTGTATGTGTGTTTGTGTGTGTGTGCGTGCGTGTGTGTGGGTAAGAAGAAGGAGAGAGAAAACAGCCGATGGAGAAAGAGAGAGAGACAGACAGAAAGCGTCTCTCCATCTCTTAAGACCTTAGGTAGGGTTGTGTTTGCCAATCTGTGCTTGTGTGTGTGTGTGTGTGTGTGTGTGTGTGTGTGTGTGTGTGTGTGTGTGTGTGTGTGTTTGAGGTGATATAGCAACAGTGCCATCTAGTGCATGAACCAATAAAGTTGTGTCCACTGTGTTAGGACAGAGGAGACACAGCAACAGGCTTAAACATCATGAGCCACATTCAAAACCTCAGCGTTCTGAGGACAGTGTGTCCGTTTCATTTCACTGATTTTGTCTTTTTCACTAAGTTTAAAAAAAAAAAAAGTTCATTTCTGTGTGCTATCCAGATGAATCTGTAGATACTTGAAACTTAAGATGGGTAATCCATCACAGCGACATTTAATCAGCCTTATTTTTTTTTATCAAAGGTACAATATCATTGCATGGTACTGATGGTGCTGCAGCTGTGAGCAGAGACTGCTGATCAATCCGTCTTGGTGCATTCAGGGATGCTCAGATATGTGACGCTTCATTGTCGAATGCCTAACAGCATTCTGACTGCGATCAGCAGAGTGATGAATCTCCGGCTATTAAATATTCAATATCCATAATATGCATTCATCAGCCACAAAGGATCATGTAGGTTCATGTAAACATTGAATTAACATTCTTTACTTATCTCTGATTTCTCCTGGGATTTCCATGCATGACACTTTGTTTGCTACGTTAAAATAATGCTCTAACGTGCCCTCACTCATCAAGAGACTCAAGGGATCCGACTGTCAGTTGCTGTGTTAACTGAGCAGACTTGGAGCCCCAGATGTTACTTGAAAAAAAGGATCTGAGAAGGGAGAGGAATGCAAAGAGCTGAATGAAGCAACCAAAGAAGCACATAAGAGACACGGTAAGGTGATTCATATGGGGTGGCGACAGATGGTTTGCTCCATAGCATATTGCACAAAATTAATGCAAAACAAAAAGTTATTCAGTTTACTATTAAAATAGGTGAACTAGACAGTATGAACAGGATGGAGCACTCAGGTCTGAAAAGTGAAGCCAATGCAATATTGCCTTGAACCTGAGTTATTCACGTAACTGCCAGCAGGGAATGATTTGAAGGATAAGTTCATTTTTGCACGTTAAGCCAGAAAATAAGGATGTTTTAAATCACATACAATGTTCTGCAGCATTATTATGTCAACTGGTGCCGTCCTGAGAGCTGGGGCTCTTTGCTGACCTCACCGCTAGCTGAAAATAATGGAGAAGCATGTGCACTCAAAAAATACAATAAATCTTCATCCTCTTTTGAACCAACACCAAAAGCTGAAGCTAAACATGGATATATAACCCAAAAGCTGCTATTTCAGCTGTTTCCCAAACCAAATAAACAGCTATTTCTGGGTTATATATCTGTGTTTCACTTTGTGTTTTAGTGTTGGTACA
>JAQLOL010000008.1:9453112-9463981 GCA_029783665.1 Naso thynnoides | reverse complement strand
GTTTCACGTCTTTTGAAGCGAGTGTTTATTGTATTTAGTGACAGATTGTGTGAGTGCATATGCTCCTCTGTTGTTTTCAGCTAGCTGCATTGTCAATAATGAGCTCCGGCTCTCAGGACTGCGCCGGCTGTCATATAAATGACATATAATGTCATATAAATAAATTATTGTAAATATCCTTATTATGTGGCTTAATTTGCAAAAAAACAAACTTCTCCTTTAAACTAAGTCTCACTATATGTAAGTTTATGAGAAAAAAACCCTCTCTCTCACTTGTTTAATAGCCAACCTCAGTAAAAAGTTTTCTAATAATGAGTTTATGTTCTCAATTGCTTCGATACAGCATGATATTCATTTTGTGAAGTATGATCCCTTTTCAAGTACATTATGTGTTAAAATAAGGCATGCTTTAAGGCATTGCTGCAATGTCATTAACAGCATGTTCTTGGGTTTTCTGTCAGATTGACACTTCCCAATTTGCATCCTCTAGTCTGGACAAGATTCCAATGTCCCGTCCGAGTATGGTCATTTCTGTCTCAAAAAAACCAAGATGGTGACAGCCATAATACCAACCTCAAGGCCTTAAAACTGGAGCTTAAAAGCCAACAGGCAAAGTCAAGGTGTCTTTGTCCCCTATTTATTAAACAGTCTTTGTGTACAACAAGGTTGCAACGTGATAAGAGATGTGGTTGAGATGTTTTGAAAACTAACTGTGAATGTCTCAAAATGTCTGGGAGGGGACGTTTTACTTGGATGCTGTTCAGATAATCATTGTTGTACACTTATAGGCACAGTGACGGGGCTACAACCAAACAAGCTGCAGTTAGTTTAAGCCATTTAGATGTCTGCACAGACCTACAGTTTAGCAAAGAAATTTCGTGACAAGCAGTAATGGTTTGTGCAGAGAAAGGGGATGAATATTTAACTAGACTGGTTAAAGCAGGCACTATATCTATACAAAACCTAGTTGACCAAAAACATCCTTTTTCTCAGTGAGTGAGCAGTTTCAGAGGTTTACTGTGACTCTCAGCTGGGAGCTGCCCGGTGTGGTCATGCTCTTTTAGCCACTGAGCAACTGCAGCACTCTGAAGGTCAAGTGCCTGGCCCTGTGGCACTTCAGCAGGAGCTGCAAGGCGCAAAGAGTGTTGTTCGTTCACATTCTCCACAGATTTTTACAAGTAGTTTAAAGGTTTTTAGCCACTGTGGATCTCCCTGATTGTCAGACTACAGAGGGCTAACAAGTCAAACACTGGGATCATACTTTATTTGGTTATGCTAAGTGTGAAACAGCTAGCAAGCAACTGGAGTGTTCAAATTAAAACTTGTGTTTTCCAGTTTATTTGAAAAGCAGCAGGTTCCTTTTAGGGCCAGGGTCAGGCTAAAAAGCGAAGTCAGGATTAGCATTACAAGTCAACGAATTTTCAAGTGACATCTGCTTTTAGACATCTGTCAGTTTGACTATCTGACTAAAGCGTTACAGTCTTGTCACAGGACAGACCATTAAAACCATTAAACATTAGCCAAAACAAGATGTTTAGATTTGGTTTGTTGACAGTCTGGAAATGGAGCTTAGGAGGGGCGTGTATCTTAGTGTGTATCCCGTTGTTGTGTGTGGGCTCAGCCTCTTCACAGAGATCAATTTCAATGCCTTCACTTACAAAAAAAAGGTAATGTTTCAGGCGCTGCAGTCAATGGTGTTTTTGAAATATCAACTTATAAATATGCTGATAGCTTTTCCTCTTCAAAATGGATTTAAATCATCTGCAGTGTGTGTGTGGATGTGTGTCTTTCAGAGATGAGCACAGGGTCATCAGCAGTGCTTCTGTTTGCCATCCTCCTCCCCAAAGACACACACAGATAAAATGGCTCTCTCACACACATACACACACACACGCACAATATTAAACACACTTTGTCTGCGTGGCCTTTTCCCTTCACGACACTGGTTGCCAGCAGCAACATGCCCTGAGCTGATAAACTTTATCAACCGACACACACCTGTGCTTGTGCACAACCATACACACACCACTCAAGCAAACATGTGCACAGATGCACGTAAGCACACTTCTTGCTTTGCTCTCTCGACAAGGTAGACACCTGCCTCTGCTGTGTGTGTGTGTGTATGCGAGTATGTGTGTGTGCATGTGTGTGGAGACCGTATAAATGATGTTAAAGGGCCTGAGGTGACAACAATACACTCCTGGCTTGAGTACACGACACACTTCACTGCACAGTCACAAACTGACAAGTGCAAACACTTAAGAAACACACAAAATCATGAACACACATACAGTGTAGGGGCACACACACACATAAAAAATAAAACACAGAGGAAGCGAACTTCAATAACATTTACATGCCTCTTTAGAGCTCATCATTGTCGCTGCTTTTCCATTATGCAAATAGGAGTGTGTGTGACTGTCTGTAATGCTCTGTATGTGTGTGTGTGTGTGTGTGTGTTTTGCATGTCTGGCTACCTTTTGAACTCTGTGTGTATGTGTAAATGCATGTGAGCGGTGCTGGTCAGAACTGAATTTCAACCTGAATACTTTTTGAGTGGTGGTCCAGGCAGTATTAAACACAACTTAATCTAAATAAATTTAATGTAGGCAAAGTAGGAACTGATGCACATGTTGTTGCTTAAACTAAGTTACTGATTTGGTGCTGCTGTCAAAATTCAAATATCTTGTTGGCATTGATATTGACCAACTATTCAAGCTTAAGTACCACATGTCAGTACTGATTAACTCGTAGTAAGCATGTGAATAATTGCCCTAATAATCGAAAGTGTGATAAATTTGCACCTCCCAGGGTTTGTTCTTACATATTTTATATGAATTTGAGCAACTAAACGAAACTGTAAAATGCTTTACCATCTCTGACTGTTTCAATTAAGGCTGTGTATTGGCGAGAATCTGGCGATAAGATACACATGACCGTACAGGGGTTACAATTCAATATATTGCAATTTACTGCAATACCGTAAGCTAAGCGATATATTGCAATATTTTTTTCAAACTTATTTTTGGAAAACTGTCATAGTATAAAGAACAACACAATAAAAACAGGAAAAAAAGGATTTTTTGTGCAATCAGAATATCATAGCAATAGTTTTTGGGCAGTAACCATCAGGGTTTAAAAAAAACACAAATGAACCACTGCCACACATCTTTGCATGCAAACTACTCATTAAAAATCGACACAGTGTTTTTGAGAATCGATACGATATTGCAAAACATAATATTGCGACATCCATATGTATTGGTGTTTTCTTACACCTTCAACTTGTCGCATGAATGTCTTTCAGAAAGAAAATAAAATGCACAGAACAGCCAATTAACAGATTTACTCAGTTTAACCACAATAAAACACCATTTGTTATTTTTATATCTCCGCACTTATGGTTTTTTTAAAAATAGAAGTGTAATTTAGGGCTGAGAAATTATGTTAACATGTCAAAAGAAGAAAGCGAATAGGGGAGGACAGAAAAAAAAAACATATCTCAAAATTTAACATTGACCGAAGATATATTCTGAATATTTTAATTACAAATCCACCCTAACAACCATGAACATGTGAAAACAACCTTGTGTGTATTAATGTTTATTGTAAAGAGACTCAGTACATAAATACAATTCAAAACTCATACCTTTCAAAAAAAAAAAAAAAAACTTTAAAAAATTGCGTCTAATTTTTAAGTTTCTTTTGAGAAAAGAGGCAACATGAAGACAGGACCAAAAAGGTTAGTTTCTCATTTTGTTTAATTTAGAGGGTTTTTCATCCACTGGAAATACATCTGAGAGTACACAGACTTAGTTTCCTACTTTAACCTGGTTAAATGTTGGCTTTTTGTATAGCTCACACTTTGTAAAATAAAATAAGATGTTTGTCTTGTATTTTTAGGAGGAAATTTATATTTAAAGAAACATCATTCATTGATTCTTAGCAAGTCTTTGTGTCAGTCAGAAACATTGCGATGACGAACGCCAGTCACTCTGCTTTTGTCACTCTGTCAACCTTTCTGTCAGTCACTCTGTCAATGTCAACCAGCTAGCTAGCTCCGTGAGGAGGGAAGACCGGCATCAATCAGGTTCTGTCAGCAGCGGGGCCCATTACTTTAGAAGGATTATGATATCGGAGATTGTAGGCCTGTGGGCGAACAGACCGGGAGACAAATAAATGTTGAACTTTCGAAAAGTGCCTCCATTATGCCTCATCCAGCTCATCTGACTTTGCAAATATTTGCAGTCATAAAGCTTGTTGTTCTGAATCTAAAGTACTTGCACGCATCAAGAATTTCAGAGACCTTGATGGTGTTTATCTACACACACATACAAACTCACACACGAGTTGTGGCCTTCAAGACGGCATTAAGACACAGTGAGCGTATTATGAGTTCAAGCGTAAATGAATTACAAAATAAAGGAAGAAACCTGCATAATGCTATTTATGCAGAGTGGATGGTGTTTATTTCAAATTATCGTTGTTTGATTTCATCAAGGCTCCATGCTGATGCTAGTTTGCAGACCTGCAGTGTCATGGAAACACACACCTTCACACATATGCACACAAATATACACTACATGTTAATAGCCTTTTTTTACACAGAAACACACATACACACTCTCTCTCTCTCTCACACACACACCTCTTCCAGTCCAGTCTCAGTCACCATTTCACACACACACACACACGCCCCCCGCCCTTGCTCTTTCCATCACAGTTCCACAGTGACCCTGACTGGTTGGAAAGTGGTACTGCAGCGCGTGCGCGCATGTGTGTGTGTGTGTGTGTGTGTGTGTGTGTGTGTGTCTGTACTGTAATTACTAGAGAAGATAAATCTTGTTAATGAAACAGACGGAAAGAAGAGGACTCTGGAGAGGGAAGGGAGGAGCAAGAAGAGAGATGAGGAGAGAAGGGGAAAGAGGGAGGAGGGGGAGACAGACAAGAGAGAGAGCAAATGGAGAGAAAAAGGAAGAAAAAGAGGTAGCCAAGAAAGAAAATTAAAGAATATGAAGAAGAGAGAAGAAACAAGGGAAGGAAGAGCTGGTCTGAAGGGAATAGAATAAGGGGGGAAAAAAGTTGACTGTCACGTTTTGTTTCATTGCATCATGTATCAGAATTGAAAGAGTGACACAGAAGAACAGAGGAGGAAGACAAGGATGGGAGGGAAAGAGAAAGATGGAAAGAGAGAGACAAGTGAGTGCAAACGCAGAGAGGAGGAGGAGATGGATGAGGAAAGAAATACAAAACCTGGAGAAGCCGCACTTCCTTACAAAATGTGTGACAGTGCTTGCTGAGTTTAGATTGCTGGGGTGTATCTTGCCATGCATATTAATACATACAGAGTGTTTTAGATGTCTATTGGAAGGACGCTGGATGAAGTGCATAAAGCCTGCAAGACATATAAGGAGTGAATTGCAGACATGGATGTGCAAGTGTTTTTTGCGTAAGGGGGATGAAAGGACAATGAGCAGGCGGAAAAGAAAACCCTTGAAAATAGGAAAAAGAAGAAAGCATCATCTTCTAGCAGTGCAAACTTTTTTAACTTACAGGAAAAGAGCAGGGGATGAAGTTTGATTCAAAGCAGCCCAGTTGAAATAGCAATCCAAATACTTCCTTGTTCCTCGTCATTTTCAGCATGTGCTACAACTTACCTCCTAATGCATGCCATTAATATGAGCTTAACACTGGCAGTAATGCAAACTGGGTTCATAACATTTATCAATTACAAAAAATGTAGAAGTGCAATAAAAAGTTCTAAATATATAGCAAACTGAAAAAGTAATGAGTCTAGACTGTAAAAACATGGACTTAACGTGATGCGACTTAGGACTGGGCAATATGACGATACATATCGTGGATGAGAGAAAAATCTCAATTTGTATCGCCACTGTTGTAAAGCAGCTGCGACCTTACCTTGTCAGCTATTTCATCCTTCAGCTCCCTTTATATTTTTGCTCTACACAGTCAGCAGTTTCAACAAACAAGCATGGAGGAGCGAGACACACAAATTCCCCCATAACATTCTGATACGTGTGGTCATTCTTTGGATGCAAAGATTCTGACGTCATCCAGAAAACAGCACTTTACAAACAATCCTACAGATCACTTCCCAGGACAAATCTTGTCTATCTTGTCTTAAAGCACTTTGTAATTTGTTTTTGAAAGGTGCTATAATAAATAAAGTTAATGCCAGCTACTTCTAATGTTCAGTTATTTTGTGTTAAGTATCCAGTGTGTACTCTTTCTCAACATCACTTCCCAAAAACTATAGACAATTGGTATTTAATACACAGGATTAACAAAAGGTCAAAAAGTTATCATGTGGCTATTTCGTATGAAGACTTTTTCATAAAATTTACAGAAAAAGCACTACATCATGATATATCATTAGCAATATATTAAATTATCCATATTGTGATGTAGGATTCACCCATCCCTAATGTGACCTTACATATCGAAAGAGCCTTTGTTAAGCTCAGCCTCAAGTGGTAAATCGAGGAACTGCAGTTTTTGGTACAGCCATGTTGGCTTTATTTTTCAGCACCGGAGGTTGATGCTTCAGCATACAATGTATGCAAAAAAACAAAACACACTTTTCATGTTAAGTGGAGTTTTTGGTTGTTGTTGTTGTTGTTGTTGTTTAGATCACTAATTGGCAACAACTGGGTGTGAGCAACAACTGTGAGGAAAACAAGTCCTTAAATAAGCAGGCACAGGAGTCGACATCAGTGACCAACTGGTACCCAAATGGAACACGTGTAAAGCAAAGCAAACTTAACTGTTTTGAATCTGAAGTACTCACTCAGGAGTTAGGAAAAATGAGGTCATAAGTCTGATGGAGGAACCATTCATAATTTCTTATTTCATGTATTTATTTAAAAGCCTAAAAGTAATAAAATTTAAATACACAGGAAATAAAACTACATTTTTACAGTTAAATGAAATGTGAAATGTCTGATTTAGCCCTGTAATACTCTGTTGTATGGATGAGCAAGAATTGGAATGGCTGTTTGACTTTGATGTGTTTAAATTTTAAAATTTTAAGTGTTTAGTCAATTCTGAAGACCTAGGGCAGATAGACTATTTGATTAGTGTTTATTAAAAATTCTGGAGTACTACATGGTAAGAGTTTCTGTCAGTACTTAATGAATTCTGCTGTAGTCAGTAAGGATCAAAAGACTGAGAAGTAGTGCCTTAGTCAGCTTACTTTGCCTTAGTTTGACATCTATCTCCAGACTCTCTGGAAGCAGTTCATCTGTGAACTTCAGGATGCTGCATGGATACAATGCTAACAGATTTATCTTCTGCCTAAAATGACATCAAGCACCAAACTAGTTACATGACTTGTTTGCCTCTCTGAATTTCTTTCTAACGTCAGATGTTTAAGTATTGAGCTATGAAGCTTCACACTTAGACAAAAGTACAGACACAGGGAGGAATAGAGTAACACAACACACAGTAACATATTAAACTCACAAGGTTCCCATCTAAACATCAATAAGCATGCCTCTGTGCAGCCCACAAAACAACACCTGTCACACACTGCAAACCCCGCGGGCTCTGTCCATGGTGCTGAGTGTCTGTGTTGACCTTACGCTGTGACAACTTGCAAACAAGCAACATCACCACATCAGCAAAGCATGCTGGCGTTGTGTTCCCTCACACAGACAGTCACGGCGGTTCATTTTTAGAGCCAGAGTGAGTGAGGCAGATACTAACTTACAACGGGAGTTTGATAGTCTCATTTACCAGTAATTGAGAAGACATGGCTATTTTTGTGGAAAAGGACTCCACTAACTTTTTTGGTTGGATGTCCAACTTTCTTAGGTCCATGTAACGTTGGTCTGACTCTGTCCTCTTTTTCTACCAAGGCTTGAGCAGCCTGCAGTTTCAATACTTCTGAAGTTTCCCTCCCTCATACTTTATGTTAACATCCAGAAAAACATCTTCATTAGCTGCTAACTACTAAGAAGTAGTCTAAGTTGCGGTAAAGTAAGCTAACGTTAGCAGCAGGCTGTGCTATCGATGCTAAAACTTCCTAACTCACAGGTTGTAAACTTTCTTTGCTTTTTAAACATTTACCTTTCCAGGGTCATTAATTCGCGTATTCAAAGTTGCTGCTGTTATGTAAGCCTAGCGAGTCATTGGGCCTGCTAAGAGATGATAACGTCACCTGCATTGGTGGACTTCTTGTTTCTATAGCAACCCACACAATATTCACATAATTCAGCCGAGATGGATATGAAAATAGCAGCACTACGACAAGATATACATACTTGGTTTTAGGCTAGTAGTAGTCCTGAATCAGTATGATGGGGTCTTGATCTTGATCACGTGACGATTTGTAACTTTAGGCTATAAGTCAAAAGTGCTTCTACTGAAACTTCTCCATCTGTTGTGTCTAGTTGGTTGCCTCAAACATTCTTTTTTAAATCTCTTTTGTGCTTTTTGTGCCTTTACTTTGATTTGATTGGACAGGAAATGCGGAGTGGGGAAAAAGGGAATGACATACAGCAAAGGGCCACAGGGTGGACTTGGACTGGGGGCAGCTGCAGTGAGGACACAGCTTTTGTAGCCTGCATGGGACATCCACTCCACCAACTGAGCTACCAGGGTGCCCCCTCAGGCAGTCTTTTATTACACTGGCAGATCCACGATTTAAAGTTTCTTGCCCAAAAAGCAGAGAAAGGAAATAAAGGCAGTAGTCTAACTTTGTGGAGATTTTGTGACTTAAGTTTTAATCTGGGTTTAGTACATAAAATCTAAAAGTTTGAGTTCCTTAAAGGTCAAAGTCAAATTACTGTTATAAGAACAATCACAGAACCGTAAGATAAAATTTGACTGATCCATCTTGTTTGAGCAGAAGCATACAAAGTTTGCCATCTAGGTCCATATAGGCTTACTTACCTCATGTACACCCTTTGAAAAGTATGCAGGAGCGTGTGTGTGTGTGTGTGTGTGTGTGTGTGTGTGTCCTGGTAAAATTGAACTGTCATGGCCAGAATGGGCACTTTGATCATTTTGTGTTCACAGGAGAGGAGATGAGAAGAATGTAGAGCAGTTAAGTAGAAAGAAAAGGTAAGGACAAGAAAAAGGAAAGGAGAGCGGAAAAGAAGACATGAAACAAAGTAAGGTAAAGAACAAACAAAACATTGATAAGAGGGAATTATAGGAGACAGAGTAGGGGAGAAAGTGGTCAGAACGTAAAGAGGATAAAAAAGAAAAGACAAAAGAGGTGAGAGGAAAAAAATGTAGAGGATGTGAGAGAAAATGTTATTGAGGGAGTTTAGAAAAGAAATTGAAAGGAAATTAAAGAGAAAAAGGTGATGAGAAAAAAAGACGATTCATTAAATGGGAATATGAAATGACAGAAAAGGAGAAGAGAAGATGAAAAAGTGAAGAGAAATTGAAATGAAAAACATAGAGTAGAATAAAGAGGAACAGAAAGAAAAGAAAAGGGGAAAGGAAGGAAAAGGTTAAAAGAAAAGACATTAAATGGGAATAGAAAGAAGGAGAAGCAAAAAAGGAAGACAGGAAATAGGAATACAAAGGGAGCAAAGGAAATTAAAAAGAGAGAAGAGGTGAGAAAAATGTATAGAAGCTGAGTGGAAAGGAAAGAAAAATGGAGAGGAACAACAGCAAAAGCAAGAGAGGAAGGAGTCAAGGAAAGGAAAAGGATTTAAGAGTTGTGTGGAGAGGAAAGCAAAGCAGAGCAAAATAGAGGAGAACTGAAAAAAGAAGAGAAGGAAATAGGTTGGAGAAGGAGGGGAATAAATGAGTAGGGAAAAGAAAAGACAAAAATAAACTACAACAAAGCAAAAAGCAAAGACGAGGGAGAGAAGAAAGAAATGGGGGCGAGGACGAGGAGAGAAAACAGAAAGAGGGGATATTGATAGAAGGAACGGATAAGGGATGAAAGCCTGCTTTCACTGAGTGATGAGGATGTACTCACATCACACGCTACTTACCCAGGATTCATAGCGTGAGATGAGTTCCCAGCATTCCTTTCATCTCCACAACACCCAGTAGTGGTCTATCAGAAAAAAAAAGCCTGGGGAGACACTCAGCCACAGACAGTCGCACGTGTGGACACACGAACACAAATGCACACTCTCACACACGCATACACATATACACACACTGATAGACAATCACAAAAGACACACACACAAGCATGGATCATCTTTCTTTCTCTTTACACACACACAAAAGAAAACACAATCATTCTCCGATTTCCTGTAAATGATGAATTTAACTGTGCTTCCAAACACACACACACACACACACACACACACACAAATAAGTAAATGCAAACAGCTAGAACAGGGTCAGATGTCTCCCCATATCTGCAGTGATCACAGAAGCCAATCATTACCATGGTGTTTGATTTCTAAGTTCACAAGGTTGCCTGAACAGTCTGTCAGTGCTGCAAGATGGGGGAAAAAAAAGAAAATGTGTGTAGTTTTGTGTCTGTTTGTTTTAGTGATGTAAGTTGAAAAGAGTTGTTTGAAATGTTCTGGAAATATGTTTATTCCCTCTCTGATGGAGAATTAGATGAGATGATCAATATTATTTTAACACATGGATGTATAATTAGAACTGGAAGCAACATCAGAGGTGGGGTTACATTCATTTCTATGAACAGTGCTCAGTAGTGCATGCAGCCTTAAAGAAAATTCCTGCTTCAAAGACCGTACATATTGTCCTTTGTGAACATCGGCCACTTAGGTAACATAAACCCCACGTATTTTTCCAACAATAGCATTAACTACGGCACTTGTGAGGAACTATTTTTCCAGGCGTAATAACTTTCATCTCAACTGCCCCCCCACCCCCCACCCCCCATCATCGCTTAGTCACGTT
>JAQLOL010000008.1:9432915-9453012 GCA_029783665.1 Naso thynnoides | reverse complement strand
ATTAACTACGGCACTTGTGAGGAACTATTTTTCCAGGCGTAATAACGTTCATCTCAACTGCCCCCCCACCCCCCAACCCCCATCATCGCTTAGTCATGTTTGACAAAATAAAAGCAGACGCTCTCTTTCGAGGGGTGAATTAACTATACCTAGCAACTTTCACATGTCCTGTAGTGTTTCTACATACTGTTTCAACATAAATGACAGTAAATACAGTTGCAAATTAGCCACATAGCTAAAACTAGCACATTTACAGAAATGTTGATTAATATGCATTGTCCCTGTACAAATTAAAAAAATAAAAAAAAAATGGGGATTAAAAATACAGTCTGAGAAAGTACTTAAGTATGCACAAGGTGGGACTTTAACAACTTTTGTAAAAGATAGGGATGATCTCTGCTAATGCTGAAAATTCAAAAATAGAGTTACATGGCCTTCAAGGAAAATTACCTAAATTAATGCGAGGGCACTGAGGCCCACAGAGCATGCACATTACTGACTCAAAGCCCAACCGAGAACTTTCATTTTTTGTTAATTGCAGCAGCGTGCGTGGACAAAAGTGTGTACTGCTTAATGTCAGAAAGATCTTGTCAAGCACGAGCATTTGTTTTGGAAGAGAGTGACAGAAACACGCCACTTATTTGCACAATCTGTTCAGCCATAAACACAAAATATTGAAATTATCTAAAGAAAAATATCCTCCTGCTTCCAACCATGACTGAAAAAGAGAACAACTCATCATGCTCGTAAACAACAAACTGTCTCTCCCAGTCTCTGTGCTGTTGATTGAGCGGATCGGGCAATGGCTTTGTAAAAGACAGAGAAGTAACCCTCAGTCTCCTGGTCGAGGGTCTCATTTACGGGCGTAGGTAAGGTGTGAGGCATCAATATTGAATTTAGACTGTTTTACAACCAGTTAAAGGTTCCTGTCCGGTCTTTGTGCTGAGCTAAGCTAACTATCTGCTAGCTGTAGTTGCAAATTAATGTACAGGTATAAGAATGGTGCTGACCTTCTAATTTAACTCACTGTTTTCTCAAAATTTAAACTCTTCTTTTAAGAACTAAAGTTTGTTTACTTTCTTTCTGTTTCACTGATACTTTTTGTGGCTCAATAAATTACAAATATCATTTATATATCATTTATCAAGGGATATACTGTCACATTTGCACAGAAAGCAGAAACCAATTTCCTGTTGTGTTAATTTTCTCTGTTTGAGAGGGCACAGATTTCCCCCGTGTTCATTCCCCAACTGTGCATGTGGGTGTGTGTGTGTTTACAGATTGTAACTGCACTCATGGCTGCCCCAGCGAGAAAACATCAGATGTCTCTCCATCTCTTCTCTGCTATCTCTCGCATGGTGCATCTGTCCCTTCGGCCCTCCATTGCACAGTCCCTCCATGATCCACCCGTTTCTGCATCACCGCAGCAACGAGAGCCACTCCATCCAAATTGACACACGTGTCAGGATGAAAAGATTGGGAGAGGAGGAAGAAAAGGAAGAGGAAGGAGAAGAAGCTGCTTTAGGCGTAGAGAAATAAGGTAAAAGGGTAAGAGGACACCGAGGGGAAGCCAGGCTGAGGGTGAGAGAGGAGAGGCAGGAGGATAGAAAGGGTGAGATGAAGAGAGAAACAGTTGAAACTTTACACAAACACACATAGACACAGTATAGAAGCCAGCAGTCTGTGAAAGTGTTAAAGTCACACTTGAGTGAAGCTTCTGAAGAGTCAAAGATGAGCCAACTGAAAAACAAAGAGAAGGAAAGTGGGTAAAGAGGGAGAGTTTAAGCAACCTTCCATCCACCAGTTTGTTTTAAGTGCACATTTTCAGAAAGTTCTCATGCCTGGTCGTCAAATATCAACACCACCATACAGATGCACAAGGTACTCTTCAGCATCTTATGCAACACCCCAAACCCTTCCTGCCAAAAAGTTTTTGGTCAATGTTATGGAATGGTCACAGTTGGGTTAAGTTTAAGAAAAGATTATTGGTTTTATAATTTGGGTTTTACCCCAACCTTCACTCCTCCATGGGAGATGTTCTTCCTACTATGTCAAGTGGAGCAGTTGCTGGGTTTACATGTTCTGTTTTAGGGTCCGTGATCTTTGGTATATGTTTTTTTTTCTTTTTCTTTTTTAGGGAAACAAACACTGATCCACATTTGCTTGACTTGCACCACAAAAGGCCAAAAAGTGACCTGAAGCATGGCTGAGAAGATAAAGCAAAAGGTCCAAGGACAAGGCTTACGCCAAGATGTTTAACTAGGCTCACCTTATGGCTTATGGCCAACAGGTATGAGAATATTAATCCAGGCAAAATTAGTGTCAGCAGGGATGTCCTGTGGGTTTTGCTCTCAAACACAAAGTCAAGAGAGCAGACTTGATTCAGTGTCCCCACACTTTATGCGCTATTGAGAAATTTTATGTATATATTTATGTGCCGACTAACTGAGTCAAAAAATGTCAATGTTAGGGTTTTAACTGAGATCACACTTAGTGATACAAGGTACACCTCGTGTTTCTGGAAGCATTGGAATAAATGTTTATATGTATTTTCATAATCTGTGTCGTTTTGTATTTTATTGTATTTTTTTTATTTTACTTTTTTTTTTTATATGAACCTATAGTGTCTGGAAAAGAGTTTAAAGAAAGTAAGTAAGTAGGTACGTAATTGTCTTGGTTTCACTTTTTTTTAAGTTATGTTTCAAATTAAGTACCAGGCAGAAGGAGGACATTAAAGAGACAGAATTCAGGAATTCAAAAATGATTCCTTGATTAAGGTTCAACACTGCATAACACAGTTCAAAACATTTTCACTGCATATTAAACCACCTTTTTAACCTGGATGTGCAAGGGGACAAAATGGAACAAGAAGAAGGGAAAAAGAAAGAGTTGTGTGCTGCTTTGAAGAGTTCCTGCTGTTGTGCCTGGAGGTGACTTTGTCTTTGTGTGTGTGTGTGTGTGTGTGTGTGTGGTTTGTCTCTCAGATCACTGCTGGGATAGATGGCTGACAAGTCAAATGAGGCTGTGTCCATCCTTTGCTCTCCTTCCCTTTCTACTTTCCTTCTTCTCTCTCTCTCTCTCTCTCCCACTCAGCTCGCTCTCTCAGCTGTGCGACAGATAATTGACATATTATCAGCCAATGACCTTGTGTTGCAGGCAAATCCCCACCAATTAAAAATTGGGCCATTTCCTTGTCAACCCTGCGTAATGGAAATTCATATGGTCCACAATCTAAATGAGCCAGTCATAAACACTCACACACACACACACGCAGACAAACATGCAAACGCACACCTGCACACTCACCCACAAAATGCACTTGTGTGATAATAGATGTTCACCGTACATTAAGCCAAGCATGTCAAATGCCAGCAAGAGTGGAAAGACCTATAAGAGCCAATAAAATGATGTACACAGAAAGGTCAGTGTGCGTGTGAGTGGGTGTGTGTGTGTGTCTGTGGTTAACCTTGGAGGATAGTAGAAGGGTATCCAACTAACTTCTCAACTCGCTCAATCACAAAGAGACAGAGCGAGGGTGGCTGCAGAGCGACACAGAGAATGAGAAAGATGGAGCAAGACAGACGGAGAGTGACAGAGAGAGACACAGTGACAGAGACGGAGGATGACACAGAGAGACGGATTGAAAGAGGTTAAAGATTCAGATAGACGGCAAGAGAGCAAAGCACAGAGCGAGAGATGGGACAAATTAAAGAGTGTGGGAGAATGGCAGAGTTAGAAATCGTCAATGTGTGTGTCGGGGGTGGGTGGCTTAATCACAGGAAGGAAAGAAAGGAGGAAGGAGGGAAGAAGGCAGTAAACAAGAGTGAAAGTCAGGAAGAGAGGAAGGATTTGTATATAAATTTTGAAATTAAATCAAGAACAGGGAGGGCAGAACAGAAGGGAGAGAGGAAATAAGAAAGGAAGGTAGTCTTGAAAGAAGGAGGGAGAGGATAAAACAAAAGGCAGAAGTGAAACATCCGATATATCAGCCGATACCATATTAATTATGTATAACATCGGCTGAATGGTTTTCAAATACTTGTGACAAAGATATGTATCTTACATTTTAACAAACTTAAACATCAGCGCTCTGAAAAGTAAACACTTCACTTATTGGTCATTAAATCACAAACCGCCCTCTGCTGGACAAACTTTACAATTACACCATTTTAAATCACCAGTCCAAGCATTTTATGACAGTCTGAAAAAACAATTTTAATGTTGGTGCATATCTGAAAACATATACACCAATACTGTTTATCGGACAAGAATATCAGCAAACAGATATAACAGATATATCGGTCAGGACCTAGACTAAATGACGTAAGGACAGAAACAAACACTGGAATGACAACAGTATGAAGGAAAATCAAAACTATGAAATATTAAAAGGAAGATGGGCAGGAAAAGGTAGCTCAGACAAAAAGAAAACAAAGGAGAGGGGAAGTATAAGTCAAAATTTTCACCACAAATTCATGGAAATAAACAGGAGATTGAGGATAAAAATGGCAGGCAGGGTCGAAAAATTTTCCATTAAAATTGTGATTGTTTTAGAATCAGAATAGAATAATCTCTCTCTTTCCATCAAAAGTGTTTTCCAGTATTCAACTCCATGTTATGCGTGCATAATTTGAAAAAAAGCTGACTGGCACCGTGCAGAGGCCTCGGGTTACAGTCACCATTGACGGAGAATGTGTGATTGAAAAAAAAGAAGCATTAGTAATGATTTTCAGTCACGGCAGCAGTGCGGACCACTGGTTCCTGTGTGTTTTTGCAGCACTGCCGGGCCCCAAAAGATGCATGAAGGAATAAAAGATTTTATGGGGAAACGTCGTTAGGAACCTGTCTTTGTGTCTGATCTATGAGCCCTCGCAAAATATATTCCATATTCTGCCAACCTGTTGCCATTGTACTGAATCCTCAGCTGATGACAAATTAGCATTTAAATGAGGCAAGTTATTTCCCTTTTACAGCCGCTCTAAATTACTAACGCGATAGCTTTGATTGAGATGAGAGGAGGGAGACTGCTGGCTTTTTTAGTGTTATTGACCCAGAAAAGGTTGAGTGAACACGCTCATCTTTTTTTTCCACCTACAGCTCTGCATCACATTCACAAAGTTACACTTGCACTCAGCTGAGAGCGGCTGCTCGCTAGCGCACAACCAGAACCTCAGAGAGTTTTGACTATGAACAGCCTGACTGATGCAAGCTGCCTTGCCTAAAGGATGGCCCCAATGATTTTCACCGTTATCTCTGAGGTGTACGTGTCACAGAGAGATTCTTTAATGCGCCTGTACACTTGACAGGACTTCCACCTCCCCAAATGCTGCACAGGATGATGCAGTCGTGGGCTAATAAGCAGCAAGAAAGCATCTTTTTCCTCCAAGTTTAAATGTTCATAATGTTTAAAACAGGATTATTAAAGATGCAGTTCATATTTGAGAGCACTTAAAGTCAAGGATGGATTTTATCTGGGGTGTTTGCTGCAAGAAGTTTCAACATAAAAAAATAAGTATTAATATGTATTCGTGATGCAACCCGTGAGAGATGAGAAAACATTTTTCTGCCTTGATATCATTACCTTGTAACTCACTGCTGACTGCTCTCCAACGGTGAATGCTCTAGCTCTACCTGTTTAGCCTACTTCAACTGTTTCTTTTTTTTTTTACAGAGAGACTGACATCTAAGAATCTTATTGCCAGACTGCTTTGCTGTACTTGTACATATGAGGATGAAGTTACTGAACTTGGATATTAGAGGCGTTTATCATTTACGCAACAGACATTGATGTCTGAGCGACAAAAATACAAATATTGACAGACACATGAAGCCACATGTGTTACATATTCCATTACAAACAAGCTGTTAAAAAAGCTGTTTCCTTGCTTTGAGTCATTAAATGTCACATCTCAGCAATGTCAAGAGTACAGAAACTTAAAGTGATTGTGCCACATGATTCAATATATGATGTAAAGTCTTATCGTCAGTGTTTTCAACAAATATTAAAATTGACTCCAAGGTTACACGCCTGCGTGGCGAAGGTTTGAAATTTTCCTCCCCAATTATTTGAATTGAAATGCTAGAAGCTAAAATGTAATGCGCTTGAAACTGAAAGTTTGAAACACACCATGATATTTATAAATCAAATAACCTATGGGTCAAGTTGGTTGAGTTCTGTTTGTTTTTCTGTGCTCAGTTTTTGTGTAAGTATCATTTTTAAACAAAAATAGACGGAAGTCTTTGGAGATCTTTGGAGATGTGCACCAGCTGTTCTCCAGTCTTTGCTGGTGTAAACAAACTTGAGCAGATCCTGAGTGAATTTATGTGCTTTACACATCCTCTGGCATCACAACACAAGCGAACATGGCCGGAGCTGACACTGAGAGTGATTATGAGGAGCTAGTTAGCTCGTTAGCTTACCTGCACAGGCGGATCGATCAGAGAGAGCAACAGTTTTCCTGAGTGATAGACTCTTTTCTACCGTGCACGCATGCTCTTGTTATCTTGGTCACATGCTCTGCGAAATGCAATGAAGCTGCCCTCATCTCAGCAGAAAACATTTGACGCAGCTATGATTTATTTTGTTGGGGTTCAGTCTAATGCAGTGTCGTCTCCACCACCTACCTGAGCTTTCATGGAAACCATGGAGCAGTCGGACACATATGGGGGCCTTGCAGCTGAGTGCCATATACATGCAGCTGTGTGGACCCCAAAAAAACTGCTCAGCTGATCCTCACTTGTTTGTCATCATGTCTTTGGTACCTTCAACTTTGTTGTTTTTTTCCTTTTTTGGGGTGTTTTATGCAATTGCTGTCTCGACACTCCGACAGAAATGCATTAACCTCTGTCAAAAACAGAACAGCAATGTATTATAAACTGTCACATCCAAATTGCTTTTTGCTTTATTATTTCACACATTGCATATATGCTTTGTTTTCTAATCATGTTGAGAGAAATCTTTAATTCTCAGTCAAATGAAACCTGCCTCCTAACAGGTTTGTGGCACATATTGAATTCATTGCATGGATTTTTTTTTTTTTTTTAAGTATTATTCACTATCTGACATCAGTGGTTCAGAAAGAAGCTGATATCTCTGGAACTATATGTTTGAGTAAAGGCAATTTATTCAAATGAATTGAGCGGGCCAGCAGGGTGCTCAAAAGGTGTCAGTTAATACTCCGAGCCGGGCGGTTGAGAGTGTGTGGACAGGGACACATTCTTTCTATATGGGAGGTCATTTGGAAATAGAGTGCTGAGTAGCCTTCTCTCTGCCCCTGACTGGAAGGCTGTCTTTTTTTTCCCTCTGTCGATTTCTCTCCTCCGCGCTCTGACTGCGAAACTCCATAAAGAGTGATGGATGTTGATGGAGACACACGGAGCGGTGATTATGGATCATCGCAGAGTATTGAGGAAGGACGAAGACAGACAGACGGAAACCGAGAAAGAGGGAATTGAGTGCCAGCTCAGAGTGACAGAATCGGTCTTTGTAGATGGAGCTGTTGCGCCACTGTGTGGCGAAATTTTTTACTGCCACCAAGGTTCTTACACAAAGCATAAATAGCAAAGGCTATACCCAGTGAAAACAATAGCAAACATAAATCATCAATTTGAAGAAAAATTGCTTGTATCTACTTCTGCTGTTGGTTGTCATCTGATTTCCATGTTAGCAGAGTTTGCTTGAGATCAGCACTGGAGCAGGTATTGCTGTGCTCAAGGACACTTCAGCAGAGCAGATAAATAGTGAATAGACTGTCCTCTTATTGACCACTCAAAGTGCCGAACAACACAAGTCAGCACTGATCCGTTCACACACATGCATACCCTAGTGGTGGAGGCTACCAAGCAAGATGTCACCTGCTCATCAGAAGCAATATTCAACAGTTTGAGGTTCAGTTTCTTGTCCAAGGACACGTCGAAATGAGGGGAAAAAATGGAGAAAAAAACAGAGTTTAATTTATTTGATTTCTGGAGGTAAAATGAACAAATCAATGATGCTGTTGCTAAAATCAACTTGGATAATTTTTCCTTTTTGATGCTTTCCTGATTGATCCAATTTCCTGATTTCCTATGATTGACAAAAAAAGTGGGTTTGGGAGGTTTACCTTTCTTTGGCTTTATCCAGAAACAAAGTTAGAGAACCACTGAACTGAATATAGTTTCAAAAGTAACAATGCACATTTACAACAGAATGGTCCCCATTAGAGTTATATGATTGGATTACAATTACAAATGTATGTACAATGCATTTTAAAATTTGCTGCCCGTTGATATATATAACTAATTTTAAAAAATCATTTTATGTTCTATTGTGCCGTTTAATCTGCAAAAAAATGCATTATGCTATAATGTGAAAGCGGATCAGGTTTTGTATCTACAGTCTAAATCTGAAAGTAACTAAAACCGTTGAACAAATGTGGATAATGTGTGGAACGGAAGTATCAAACTGCAGGAATGGAACTGTATTATAGAAACACACTGAACACAAGCCTTAAAGCAAAGAGTGACGTAAACAGATGACTTTTTATTGATACTGTTAAAGTAAGAGGAGAACTAATTTGAAAGGCAGTGAATTCGTGGGCGTAATGTTCCCTGACTGGGTGTTTCACAGCCGAGAGGCCCTGAGAGCAAAAAGTCCGGTCACCTTTCGTCTCCAGCTGGGACTGACGAACACTTAGAAGAATCTGCCTGAGGATCTCCGCCTACTCGCTGGCTCACAGGGGACCAAAAAATTCAGCAATTTAGCTAATGTATGTGACTCAGGTTTCCTGAGGGAAGGGAGCAAGTACATCACTGGTATGGGATCGGCTGACGCCTTTTAATCACATCTGACAAGTAAATGGGTGTGGAATGCATCAGGGAAAAGTTCTGCCCTTCTCTTGGTCATATATTTAAAACGATGCCATTTTTTCTTTGCATTTCTCTCTCTCTCTTTCTCTTTTTTTTTGGAGGGGGGGCTGGGTTCTTGACGTTCTGTTCTTCCCAAAGGCTCAGAAACACAGACTTGGAGTCTTTCAGGACTTTTGGAAGCTTGATTGTAATGCAGAACACTTTTTCCTCATCTGCACTTTTTGCACTTTTTGGCTTTTTAGGTTTGACGTCCTCAAACGAAACTCTCACAGTGGTGGAGCAAACATTGAGATTGTTTAATGATATAAAAAAGTAAAATTAAAGATCTTCATTAAGAATTCTACAAAAGTTCACCGGTACCATCAGGAAAACATGCCTAAAGTATCAAAATAAAAGTGCTAATTCCACAGAAAAATAAAATATATGGCCAGAATTTTTGTTAAACGTGTTTCTAATGTGTAATTTTTAAAAGAAATTATCACTTTTACTTTTTGTAGTTGTTTTTTAGTTGCTGATGGTGGATCATAGCATAAGTCAGTCCCACTTATCTTAGTTTATGAGGACCAAAAGGGCCACCCTCACCGGCAGGCGGCGAGATGATGCAGTCGTTGGCGTGCAGGGAGTAATGTGGGGGGGGGGGGGTAGAGTAACATATCTCTCTCAGTGATACAGCAAAGACAGGTGGGGTCACGGTAGTCTAATAATATCCACTCACAGATTTATGAAGTGATGTTCAGCTGGGAAATTTGCCCACACAGCACTTTCAGGATGAGGGTACTGAAGTCACTGCTACTGTATGTCCCACATACAGTATCCTGAGGGCAGCGTCGTCGAGTTTCAAAGGAGCTCTTGAACAAAATGAAAAAGCCACGATTACACAGCAGACACCTCACAATGTATGTGCGACTGCAGGGGGTCAAGGTCAAAACACAAAACACTGAGAGATATTAAGACTTCATTAGGACACTGGCCCGAACACAGAGAGAGAGAGAAGCGGGCTCGACCTTCTCTAGCACAGAGTTCAGGAATGATTAAAGTAGATGTAGATGCTGTTTGCATGGGGACAAACAGTGTCTGCTTAAAAGCCACTGATTACATGTCACTGTGACTGCTGGGCAAATACAAGCAAACAGATGCTTCATAGTGCTACGAATATTTCACAGGTGGAGCAAAGTCAATGAAAACATAAATGCATGCCAGCCCTGAGGTTAGGCAGGATACATTTTCATTAGATGTTGAATTATTTTACCCCCAGGCAACCAGAACTCTCCATTAACCTTATTGGCAAGGTTATTGTTATTATCGTCTCTGTTAGGTCTTAACCTCTGTACTCGGTAGTGTCTTTTAATTCACAGAAATTCGGGAGTAGATTTCCTTCATTGAGGGAACTGCATGGAAAAAGCCCACAGTCCCATAATAATGCTGTGGCCCACCTCACATCTGTTTGTTTAGGCTCCACGTTTTGGTTTAGGACAAACATTCATGACAAGAGGTTTTATGCAACCAATGCTGGATGAGCTTGTATTAACAATATAATCATCACTAAACACTGTGTAGGAGTGATTATGTATTAACCTATACACAGGCCTATGTTTTCAATTTTATAATAATAAATAACAATAATAAAATTTATTAAAATATCACCTCTCAAAATGATTAACCAAAACAACAACAAAGCAATAAATATATACACATGCATAATACACATATAAATAATAAGCACATAAACAATATTCAGTTCTTCGAGACTGCAAATATCAAGGAACACAGAAAAAGGTCTTGACTTTTGCCAGATTTGAAAGCTACAAGACAATGTGTTACTTTCTAAAACATGTTTCGGTAGATAATGAAAACTCAAGTGGGATACACAGCCGTGATCGTATAGTGGTTAGTACTCTGCGTTGTGGCCGCAGCAACCCCGGTTCGAATCCGGGTCACGGCATTTTTTTAAGCGTCTACAGACGGTCTCACAGAAAGACACACGAGATGCGTTTCTTCTTAATAAGGACCTAAGCGTGAATAAATGTATCCCTGCAGGAGAAAAAAAAAGGGTTTTCAGAGAACTTTTTATCTCATATAAAATATATTTGTTCATCAAAAAATGTATCAACCTTTCGTTTTAAATCAAAAGGAATTACCTCAAGACACCCACGCTTCCACGTATCAGCATCACTGGCCAGCCGTGATCGTATAGAGGTGAGTACTCTGCGTTGTGGCCGCAGCAACCCCGGTTCGAATCCGGGTCACGGCAGTCGATTTTAACAAATAGGCCTAGACAAGTCACGTTTAACAAAGTGAATGGAGGTCATTTCTTCATCATCGACTCAAAACCGACCTCTGTCAAACAAATTTGAAAAGCAGGAGGGGGTCTCTTTCGTCAAACATTCAAAACATCACTGTGCAAAGAAAAGACAACGGTACTACTGGGTCAGAATGACTGAGAAGATTTTCTGGCCTATAAATAAATCAGACAATTTATGAGGGAAATTCCGGTTGTTAAGCAGGTTAAAAAATATTCTTATTTAAAAGGTGTATAATGGTGTGAATGGTTGATGAATTGAGAATAAGCGCGTTTGGGAAACCTTTCTGCATATGTGGAGAGAATTTTGCCATGAGAACAGTGTATAAAATGACTGGTGATTTGCGTCGGGACAGATACGTGTTTTGTCCCATGTCTCTGTCACAGAACGGTGGCCAGCCGTGATCGTATAGTGGTTAGTACTCTGCGTTGTGGCCGCAGCAACCCCGGTTCGAATCCGGGTCACGGCAGTCGATTTTGACACACATACACAATACAAACAGACTCGCATGACATTAAACCGCGTGAGGAGATGTCACTTTCTCATCATCAAATTAATCAAAACGAAGTTAAAAAAGGAGTTCAGGGTCAGTTTTGTAAAACAGGCAAACAACCCAGTTTCATGCTTCTGTTGATCAACAGCCGTCTCAGTGATTTCATCACTTCTACCGACACCTTTAATGACGGCATAAGAAAGAGAACGTTACGGTAAAATGAATTTAACGTTACTGCTGTTACTTTGTTTAAACCTGCAGAAGCGCTCATTTCAGGGAGACTCCCCCTTGTGGTGTAACTCGGTATCTACTCATTCACATGTACTGCACCTCCTACAGAAAACTGGAGCTCACCTAAAATGAAAAAATTACAGCAAATGAAATGGATGAAGTAAACAATACTGGAGTGGCTTTTTAACGCACGTAAACGTTTTTAAATGAACTTTAATGCACCTGCACTTCTTATCCTCACACTAACATCCAAAGACTTTCAGTTTTTCATGGTATAGAGAAATATTATTTGAAACAGCCAACCGAGTAGATATTAATATCGCCCACGGATAGTCCTATCTGAGTCTTGTAACGTTATTGCTTTTTGTCGTATCATGTGAAGTGTTTTGGGTAGCCTTCCTTTTATTTGACCCTTATAGTAAAAACTTTAAGCACAAAATGACATTGCAAATAATAAATAAATATGTTCGTATCGAAGATTATTAAATGTTTCAGCTATATGTTTGGCTTATCATCATAAATTACGCCAGCAAATGCTAAAATTTTATAATATAGTTCCATATTTGGACAAAACAACCGCTGTTAAAGTGAAGGCCATTAACAGCTTGTTGTCTTGAAGTCTCGCGTTACCACTTGCTAAATCTCGTTCAAGAAACTAACAGGAAGCGAATGGCGGAAACGTAAGTCCACATCACGCTTTCAGCCTTTCAGCTCCCGGTTTGTGAGCAGATTAGACCTCTTTTCCTGGATGGAGAGTCCAGCCGAGCGGACAGTAAATGCTTTCAGCTGAAAACGGTGGATGTTTTTCAAAAAACGATGTCGTCGCGTCTTCTTAACTGGCGGGCTCGCTGAAGTGAATGGACGGATAGCCAGCCAAAGATCCAGCTGAGAGTGTCCTGACACTGACAGCTTGCCAGATTGAACACTGGTAGGTTTACGTCACGTTTTTAATTTCTGTATGCCTCGACACATGAGAGAAAACCCCAGCATTCAAAACCTTTATCATATGGCAGCACGAACCGTTAGAGGAATCGGGGACAGCACGATTAGATTAAAAGAAACAGGAGAAAACAAATCCTTGCTAGCAAAATCATAGAAAAGCAAACATATGCATAACTTGACAGCAACTCAGTCTGAGCTTAAACAAGTTAAAGGGCTTTAAATTGTCTCTAGCCTCCCTATAACCAACCAAATAAGGGTAAATTACTACCAGCAGCAAATAACCAGAGTCGATTTACTGTAACATCATGCAAATAAATAAATTTGCGTTCTGTCAAGTCTGACAACTCTACCAGTAAATGTCCAAAGTGCTCAGAAAAGCCTTTTACTCAGAATTGACAGCTGCAGAAATCTGTGTGAATACTGCTTTGTGTTGATTTCAAGCCCACATTCCTACATTTGTATCACTCATTGTGTAATGTTGTATCCAGATATGAGACCCAGATTCCTTTCATTTGTGAGTAAGTTGTCCTGTGTTGTGGTATAACAGCCACAAAACCAGATGGGCAAGTTTTGATGATGTCTTTAACCACGTATATCCTATACTTAGCTGAGACACGTTCCTAAGCATAATACACACCAACCTTTATCTGTGACTCTTCTTTGGCAGACATATGGCCCAGCTCCTCAGCTAGCCGAGGGAAACGACACACAGCCAGCATCATGTTCCTGAAAACCTCGTTCACCACCCTGATCGTGGGGGTCTTCGTGGTGTACGTGCTCCACACCTGCTGGGTGATGTATGGGATAGTGTACACTAAACCCTGCGACAGCCCCAAAGGTGACAACTGTATCACACCCTTCCTGGCAGGAAACCCCAAACTACAGGTGAGCAGTGTGGACAGAGGGACGAACAATGTCACCATTCAGTTTTATTTTCAGTATGTTTTCTGTCTGACTCTCTGTGTGGGTGGTTTGGTTTAATTGGCCACGCATGAACGAGGCCAGCAGTGTGATCATTATTGTCTGTCTGTGTGTGTGTGTGTGTGTGTGTGTGTGTGTGTGTATCCAGTTGAGTATCTACACTGCACTGCGGCCAAATGCAGAGGGAGGCCACACTTTGATCCACAAAGAGGACAACTTCGATGTCAACAGCAAGTTTGAGAGGTTGGTTGGAAGATTGCTTTTTTAAATATCTTTTCAAAGAATATTTTTACTTAGAGAGGAATAATAATAATTATAAGATGGGATGAATTTTCCATCCTCAAATGTAATTGGTTAAATCAGCTTCAAAGCTGTAAACAAGCAAAAGGACAATGAACTTTAATGAACTTAAATGCATTATTACTTAGATAAATGGTTACTGTTCCCTCTAAGTAATAAAACATGTTGAATGGGCTTCAGTGCAGCCACATTTTAATGTTCATAAGGAATTTTATAAAATTACAAGGTTTTGTTTGAAACCTTTTCAGACTGATATTTTAAAGACACTTTTAAAGGAGTTTTCAATGACCCAAAGCATTAATAACCTTAATTATGATCTTGCAATATCCAAATCAAAATCAACATCCTTCCTCCCGTTATCTCCCTGCTGTCTCTCTTTTTCCTCCAGGATAGTAAACGTCTCCCTCCCTAAAAAGACCCGTAACAATGGAACTTTATGCGCTCTAATATTCGTCCACCAAGCCGGCATCACCCCGTGGCAGGACCCACGACAGGTCCACCTGGTGGCGCAGCTCACCACCTACATGGTCCCTAAACCGCCTGAGATCTCACTGATATCCGGAGAGGATCAAACACAGGTACTGGGTCGTTCCAAAGCTGAGACTGAAAGTGAAAGGTGACAATGTTTTCTAAGTAAACGTGGGTGTTTGCTTAGCTACGTCAACGCGTTACGCAACTCATCAAAAGATCCTGTTAAAAAATACTTCTGCTTTGTGATTGGTTGTTGCCTTCTTTTTTTAAGTCATTATTTCCCATTTATTCATTCTTTCTCTCTTATTTGTTAAGTACTGGAAATTTGAATTTGTATGATGTATAAGTAGTTAATATTATTAGTTTTTTAAGTTGTTGCAGGTGTTTTATTTTGTAATGTTGTCGTACAGCTGACCACTTAATACCAATTAGCTTAACTGCAAAACATAAAGTATCTGTAGCTTATTAACCTAGATATTGACGAGATTAGCCAAAAAAGTAAGTATTTAATTTGAGTGTGAAACTTCTTTCAATGTGATCGCACAGGGTCAGAAAGAAGAGGCCAAGAAGAAGAAACGGCATGATGGGAGCTCTGCGGCAGGGGGTGGAGCTGGAGGCGGTCCCACCTCCATGTCAGATCGCCCATCATCCCACTGGCGCTCGCGCCTGACACTCAATGTCGTTGGCGATCACTTCCTGTTCGACAGAGAGTACCTGCCCAGTGATGTCCACAGATACCTTAGAGTGTAAGACAGCGGAGATGGACACACACACACGCAGACACACACATAGGTGGTCCTGAGAATGTGTGGCAATAGTTTTTGGAAACATGATGCATACTGGTACACTTTGGTAAAGTGAGACAGATCTTCTCAATGAGTTATGCAGATTGACAGCATACTATAAATTATTAGCAAAGCTTTTGATTTGGATTCAGAGGCATCAGAGGACATTTTGTTTTTCCTGTTCCAGATTCCAAAATGGTAAGAAGATGGTTTATCTACCTCTGCTGTTTGTTGATGAGCTCAGCAACCGGGTCAAGGACCTTGTGGTAAGCTTTTTTTTTTTTAAACATTTAAACAATTATGTAATACATTTTAATTTGCCTTCTTGCAGGTTTTCCGTGCACTATTTTTTGTGTTACTTATTTTCATACTTAACTTCTTTAGGGTAGAACACAAACACTTGCGTTAAAATCCAATAATTAAGTGTCCTTGCTGATATGTTTTCACTAGTCTCACGTAGCCAGACCTCTCTCCACAGCACTCAGCGTGGGGGAATGGTCTGGCTCTACTCATACACATTGCGGTATAGAAGAAAAATCGCTCTGCCTGGTTTGTTTTTCTCTAAACCAATCACAACTGTCGTGGGCAGCACAAAGGCCTGGATGCTGTGACTGTGCTTCTGCAAAATAGTGTTGGTGTGAAGCTCGTTCTGGTCAAAGATTTAAACATGCAGAAAAGAGCCCTGGCGTTAAAACTTCTAAATCCCCGTCATCAAAACTTGCCATTTCCAGCATGAAGGTTATTATTGTTGTTTCCCATAGCAGCGGGGACTTTGAAATGGTAACACGCAGAAAGTGGAAGGGGTGGGGAATGCCGGGCTGATCTCCCGGCACCTACTTAGCCAGTTAGTAGTCTTATACCTGCAGCGCACATCTGGGAGGTCAGACTATGTTTTTACTGACCCAAGCCAGAATTTCTTCTTGTCAGAAAAATTTAAAGCCAAAGCTTGTCTCAGCTGAATACCTCAGAGATGCAGTGAAATGTAAACGAAAAAACAAAAGTTACGTATAGTTTGAGATGTTTTAATGTCATTTCGAGTCCCAAATTAGAACTCTGTAAGTGTATAAACAAGATTTAAAAGTATATGAGAACGGACCACCAGTACTTCAAAAGCTGATTACGTTAAAGTATGTGTGTGTGTGTACTTGTAGGAGATCAACAGTACCTCTACTGAGCTCCCTCTGACCATCTCATACGACTCTATCTCTCTGGGGAGGCTGCGTTTCTGGATCCACATGCAAGACGCTGTTTACTCTCTGCAGCAGTTTGGTATGATTATCTGTCTCTCTCTCTCTCACACACACACTGTCCACATGCTTTGCGCTCTAATCATGTATATTTTTCTGTCTTTATTCCCTGTGTGATTTGCAGGTTTCACAGAAAAGGATGCTGATGAGATTAAAGGGATCTTCGTTGATACTAACCTGTACTTCCTGGCTCTGACCTTCTTTGTGGCTGCCTTCCATGTAGGTGTTACTGCAGAGCATTACATCGCTTTGCATTTGAATAGAATAACCAGCATTTTAAAGACAGCATTGCGGTCCAAATGTGAAAGGTTTACACAATTCAAATGTTTAAAAATGTATGACCACCAAATCCAGTATAATTAGTTATTGATGCAAATCTGATTCTTGTGTAATTTTTTCTGGAAAGCAAACTCAACAGAGTCTTTGCTTGCATCTTCAACATAACAGAGCATCAAAGAAACATTTGAAATCTATGTTTTTTTGCCTCAGCAGTTAAAGAAAGGGAAAAGAGCATTTATTTGTTTTACTTGCTTTTTCAGCTCCTCTTTGACTTCCTGGCATTCAAGAACGACATCAGCTTCTGGAAGCAGAAGAAGAGCATGGTGGGAATGTCCAGTAAAGCAGGTAAGTAACTTTGCTCTCACTGGACAAGAAAAAAAGAGAAACAGGAAAGTCTGGAGATTCAGCTGCACATTATACGTTGGTTGTGACTGCTTGAATAGGACATGTAAGTGCAAACTCTTGAGTCCTCTAGAAAAATGTGTAGAACAAGTGATTCTACATGTAACTCGGCATTATGGACGTGTCGTCGTGTTATCTGACTCGGTGAATTTGGATCGTCGGGTGAGATGTTGCATTTGCTTCCTTCTGCTCAGCAACAGAGTAAGAGATGCTCTTGTGTGCTTGATTTCAGGTGAAGGCAGATTATTACTTATCTGCCAAATGACACTGAAAAAAATTCAAAATAACTCTCCCCTTGCACTGTAAGCAAAAGGCCTATACCCAGTGATTCTGAATAGATTCCTAATTGTTTGGCCAGACTTTCTTCTGCACTCTAACTGTGTGCATTTATAGATCTGGCACAGTTTGAATGAATGATTTTTATTGTAGAAAATTCAATAGCACAGCTGTGGACAAAATATGACAAATGACCCTGTAAATGTTTTAAAATTGGGAAAAATCATCTGTGGTTTGACTGTCCCAGTATAATATTTAATGTTGGTGTGTTTTGTTTTGTTTTGCAGTGCTGTGGCGATGTTTCAGCACGATAGTGATTTTCCTCTATTTGTTTGACGAGCAGACCAGCCTGCTTGTGCTCATACCCGCTGGCATCGGCTCCATCATTGAAGTAAGTACACACAGACTGAAAACACACACTTAAAAATATACCCGAATGTACAACTACATGCTCTCAGAACTAAACGGTAACATGGCAATAAATTTAACTGCAGAATTTAAAAATAAGTTTTAAATTAAAACATCTCATACAAGGAGAATTTATCCAAATTAATGTAACATCAGTCTTTTGTAATTAGTTGAAATGTGTAAGAATAAATGATCTGATTCTTGCTGGGTAATGCCTGATATTAAGTGTTTGTTTTTTTTTTTTTAAATTGCAGGTATGGAAAGTGAAGAAGGCCTTCAAGATTCAGGTTTTCTGGAAAGGAGGAAAACCAACATTCCTGGTGTGTTTATTTGAGTGTGTGCTGGTGCACTCTACACTGCATTACTGTTAGTTTGTGCTAAATTGATATGAGCACTATGTGCGCAGCTTGTTTTAGTAGATTTTATTCCTTGTGCCTGCTGCTGTAATAGAGCTCTCTATTAAATTGCACTGGGTTAAAGCTGAAAGCAAAGAGCAAATACTGGAGTCGCATTTTACAGCCACGATAAATGAAAAAAACAAAAATGTTTTTGTGCAGCAGTGAAGGCAGCATAATACACAAGTATTAGATACTTTTTGTAAATGACTGAATTTTAACCTGTTTCAGATCCATTCAAATCATTTACCTTTATGTTTTTTTTCTTTTCTGTGCAACAGTTTGGGAAATTAGATGAATCAGAGAGGAGAACAGAAGAGTACGATACACTGGTAAGACTCCATAGACTCACATACTCACATGCATATTCAGCATGGTACCACTGACCAGATGTTATCAAGAGATAAACATCAATTTATGGAGACAGGAAATTTTCACTGAAGCCATAACTGTGTTGCCAAGAACAACATAATTGTACATGTTGATTACAAAGATCATAATTTACCTTTGCCTTTAAGGTATCTTCTAGAATCTAGTCTTGAATTATTCTTATTTTATTATTTAAAACATTTAATTTATTCATCAAAGTCAGTTAATTAATTTACTGGACTTTTGTGACTTGACTGTATACATCACCCTAAAATTGGGTGTGCACTAATGGTTGTGTGTGTGTGTGTGTGTGTGTGTGTTTCCGTTTCCCTGTAGGCCATGAAGTATCTCTCGTACCTCCTTTACCCCTTGTGTATCGGAGGGGCTGTGTACGCACTAATATTCCTACGATATAAGAGGTGACGTCTGTTTGTGAACAGAACATGCAACATTCTTTACCATGATTCTTTTATGACGTGGTGCTGATGTCAACAGTCTCACCAGGTGTTACATGATTATCACCATTTGTTCCTCTGTCCCTGTTTCAGTTGGTACTCATGGCTGATCAACAGTTTGGTGAATGGTAAGCCTCACACTAAGGATAAAACACCTTGCAGACAAAATAATTAGTTCATTAATAACAATATTAGAATTACAAGTTGATCCCTCCCTGTGCAACTGATTTTCAATGTTCAATTGAAAAAGAAAAGACTTGTGAACATGTTTTCCATCATTTTAGGTGTTTATGCCTTTGGCTTCCTCTTCATGCTTCCTCAGCTGTTTGTCAACTATAAGGTCAGTTTATAATAATCAATGTGTGTGAGTGTGTTCTTAGTTTTTATAGTGCAATTAAATAAATTGATTATAGAATAAAACTGTGCCACATATAACCTTCAAGGGAAGAAAATACCTGCTTAATAATGCTTAAGGTTAAAGACAGATGTCTTGTACACAAACGAAATGTTTATGTCCAGTGTTCCTCACCAAAATTCATTTTGTGGATCCCTGAGGTCAAAGACGTGTCAAGTGCATTTCCTTCATCCTTAAACATTTCCAAAACCAAAGCATTTAGAATTTGGCATCGTTTATATCCATATTGGAATAGGGCCTGACTGATATATTGGTTGGTTGATATCATTGGCCGATATCGGGCTTTCATAGATATATCGTATCGCCATGTGGTTCATCAATGTGCCTTGATATTAAAACTGTTTATAAGGCTGGAAAAGATGTTTGGACTAGTATTTTAAAATGGTCTGATTACATAGTTTGCAGCATGTATTTGATAACTAAAAAGTGAAGTGTTTACTCTTCAATGCACTTAAAGGGATAATCCGGCATAAAATGATCCCAAGGTCTTTTTCTGAACGGACACTCATCAAAGAAGACCTCCAGAGAGTTTTTTTCACTCATCGACCTGTATCGGGTTTG
>JAQLOL010000008.1:9403971-9420748 GCA_029783665.1 Naso thynnoides | reverse complement strand
TTCAAATAAATTCATGATCTAACAACGCAATGGAAGACATACAGTGATCAGTTTGCAATGCATCTACTGATCTGATCAATGGTGACTTTTACATTTGAGTTTCATTTTTCTTTACCAGGGACTTTATTTCCACAACACCAAACAGCAAAAACCAGGTTATTAACGTGTAATAAGTTTTATCAACACTTTAAAAGGAAAAAAGTGGAACAAGCTAATAATGTTTTGTTCATGACGAAATCATCTCAACTAACCTGCTTTTTGGAGCTTTCAATCACATCTCACAGTCTTAACCATCTCTGCGGGTGAGCAGGAAGGCATTTGAAACCCCAAAGTTAACTTCTATGCTCAAGTGTTTTTGTTTCGGTGTGCCAACAGTGATATTTTGTTTTGTCTCTGGTAAAGAAAAATGCTTCGACTAGCATTCAGGGAGCTTTAGAAGGCTTCTCCACACATGATAATAATGGTAACTATTTGCGAACTAACTCTACAGTGATGACGGACGCACACAAAGATCAGCTTACCCTCCACGGCTAAAGGGAGGTTGAGGGGATGAGAGGGAGGTGTGGTTGGGTGGACGGGGCGTTTGACAGGGAGGAGGGTGAAGGAAATTGGATTGTGCAGGTCGTGAATGGAGGGGAAAGAGTTCAACAGATTGATTTTAGAGATGGATGCAGAAAAACAGGTGGGAAATGCAGGATGAGAAATAGCAAGATGGCAGGGAGTTAAAGGAAAACAAACAGAGTAATTGCATGGATGTTAATGACAGAGTTGGGAGGGTGAGGGGAGAGTATGGGGGGAGAGAAGAGGGACAACACATTAGGCCAAAGCCAACCACAGGCAAAGCATGCAACCCATCAATGCCAAACAGCATTGAAATCAACTTAAAACAATAAGCTAGAATGGGTATTTCCAATAAAAATGTGCAAAATTTACAAAATACACAAAAAAAGTGAAGTAAAAGTAAACGCAAAAATGAACAAATCTGATCTTTTAACAGTCTCATCACTTTCTTTAGGAGATTTATTCTTCCTGGCCTTTAACTGACGCATCACTTGTGAGATTTTGCACATATATGTGTGACGGATCTACCTTGACCCCCTCGTTGTAGCTGTCCACAGGGCACAGACTGGCCAGGTTGCCTGGGTGACCAGGAGCTCCGGGGCGGGGCGGTTTCTTAGGAGGAGCTACATGCTCTGAAAAACGGGAGCATAATTGTATAATATGTAAGTATGCTAGCATGCAAAGCAATGCTAGTTTTATGGGTATGGCGTATGTAGGCATGCTAAATAATGCTGATATCGTCAGTACAGGGTATGGAAGCCTGTTACTTAAATGCTAGTATCAATAGTATGGAGTGTATTAGCATGCTAAGTAATGCTGATATTTACTAAGTTAGTATGCTAAGTAATTCTAGCATCATCAGTAAAGGGTATCTTTGCTACGTAATGTCAATATCAACAGTACAGAGTATTTTAGCATGCTTAAAATGCTAGTATCGTCAGTAGAAAGTATGGATTAAGTGTGGTACATGTAAACAGGTACTTCAAACAAAAAAAATACACGATCACTTTGTGAAATACGAGATGTTTTAATATTTAAAGTTATTATCTATTTCTATTTCTAGAAATCAAAGCCAGTTTTATTGGTCCGATGTCATAAGACAGTGGTTACAATAAATTACATTATTACCATACTCAATGGGGAGAGTGATACTCTCAAATGAGTTCAGTACATTTTTCCATGCAGGACTTCTTAGGTTACTCTTTTTACAGTGTGTAATTACGTTATCTTCTTAACAATTTCATGTGCAAGTTCTCTCACCTGGTTTCCCTACAGGCTGGTAGATATGTTGACTTCCACCCTGTGCAGAGACAAACACACACACATAGGCAAACTCATCCTTAATTATAAATAATCATTGAGAGGGACAAATTAAATTAGAGCCACAAATAAAACCACAACAATGATTTTACATTTCTAACAAGTAATGTCTCTACTCAGCAGCAGCTGGGACAGTGTGGAGTTGATAAGGTTAATCTTTAGAATTTGCCTCAGCTTTAGGATATTTTAACCTAAATTTATAGTAAAATGAGACGCTGCAGCGCCTCTGGCTTGAAAGTTCCCATGAGCCCTCTGTGGTCATGTGGTTGAAGTGTAGGCAGTACCCTCTGTGGCACACTGACAGAAATACTTTCTCTCTCTCTCTGTCTCTCTGTCTGTCTCTCTCTCTCAGTCGGACTGAATATTTTCCTTCTGCCTCCCTCTTGCACTCTTTTCATTTTCTAACTTTTTATCTTTGCTATGATCTGCTGTTTCTCCTCCTTATCTTCATCAGCAGCGGTGCTCAAACAAACTACCTCACTAACATAATATATAAACCAACACACGCACAAACACACACACACACAGTGACTGACCGGTGCTTGTAGTGTGCCGTCCTCTCTGTCGATGCTTCCTCTGCTGTTTCTGGACTCGTTCTTCTGCAGGGGAGAGATAAATATACAAACTTAATGGAAATATTTTGCCTATTAAACCATAACTAAGCATGTGTTTCGGAGTAGTTTCCACTACTGTAACATGACATGCAAGTTTTTCCAGGTAGTTTTTGTGAAGTTAAGAAGGTAAAACAAAGAAGTAACAAATTGCACCCTGAGGTCTTTAAAGATTTGATTTAGGAAAGCACAGGGCATTCACAACCAAAAAATATATATAAAAAAACAAATCAGTAAACGGTTGTACACCTGCAGGTTACAGAAAAAGTCCATGCAGCAGCTGTAGTTATCTTTTCCAAACCAAACTACAAAATCCAACAGAAAAATTCAGTATAACCAGGAATTACATTAATACAACCTGCAGAAGTTGTCATTTTTCCAACTGCCTCAAAAAAAATAACATTATCATCATCATCATCATCATCAAGTCAGTGAGGAAAAAGAGCAGCAGATAAACACACCCCTGTTCACACAATTGAATAAACAACAGCAAAAAGTGTTTTCCCAGAGAAAATGTTAAAAACTCTGTCCACTGTCACACCCCTAAAACCAAGCATGACTCCCTCTCTCTCTCTGTTGCAGTACCGTTTTGGTGAAGCACGCCTTGAAGAGATGCATCCTGGGAGAACAGAGGCTGAAGAAGACAAGAGGAGGAAAGCAGAGAGGAGAGGCCATCGAAAGGAGGGCGGAGAGAGGGACAGAAAGTAGATGGAAGTGGAGAAAAACTTAAGACATGGAGACAGAGGGAGTGATAAAGAGAGGGACAGAGAGAGCAGAGAAACTGAGGGAGAGAGAGGAAACTAAGAACGTGGAGGATGGTGAAAGACAGAGAAATGAACTGAGAAAGACAGAAAAGTGAGTCAAAGGAGAATGGAAAGGGAAAAGAGAGAAAAGAGGCAGAAAGAAAGTTTTTCCAGAGCAGGAAAAGCTCCACTGAGCCACAGAGACAAAATCCTGGAGAGAAAAGATCCAAACGCCTCACTCTCCTCTCGGTTTCTCTCTCTCAGTCTTTCTCCCTCCCACTTTTTCCATCTCTCTGCATCTCCCTCGTCCTCCCTGCCTCTGCTGCTCTCTCTCTGTGATGGGCGACTCTGCTCGTTCCACCCTCTCCGCGGCTCTTGCCAATCCCACTTCCTTTCTCCCTCCTTCTGTCCCGCGCTCTCATTCCTCCTCACAAACTTCCATCTCTTTCTTTTCAGGCCTCAGTTTGCTTCTTTCTCCTCCCTCACTGTTTGTGTTCTCTTTTTTTAGTTTATCACAAAGCTTACTCTCATATTTCACAGACACTGCATCTCTCCGCCGCACAGTACTTTACAGCAACAGAAGAACGGCACTTAGATCCACTTCAATAAATGTATTAATACTTCAAAATAAAAAAATACACCAAAAGTAAAAGTCCTTCATTTACAGTTTAACTTAAGGACACATGCTGACTGTAGTACTCATTAAACCCTTGTTATAGTGTTTTATCATTATATACTTTATAATATTATATATAGTGTATATGTATACTGCATTTCTGGATTATCAACCTTTTAGTGCATTTAGTTTAAGTAATGGTTACTTAAATGACATTACACACTACTGACTAGTTTATAATGAAGTGCATTAATTACTTTATCATATGCCTTTAATTAAAAAAAAAAAGTCACAAATAATTCTACTACCAAAAAAAAGGTTTAATGGAAACTGCAATGATTCACTCGGAAAAGTTGAGAATAAGGTAGCATAAGAAGTATAAAGAGGCATTTAAAGGAAACTGTACTTCAGTCAAGTACTTGAGTAAATACACTTACTATATTTTCCACCACAAATGGATTTTTCTCTCTTTTTTTTTTTAAATAAAACACATTCTGTGTTATTTAAACCTGCAGTGCGGAACTTTTGTCTCCTCCATCTGGCAGTGAGAGTAATTACACAAACACTGTTGACGTGCTTCTGACACCATCATGCTGCTACAGTTCTGTATGATTTATCCTCTCATACTTCATCTTTGTAGTTAAATCAGTTTCATTATTGATTTTTGTATTTTGCTACACTGTGTCATTATCAAATTAGAACAAGATTACCTTTACATTCACTAAATTGATTTTTTTTTTTCTTTTTGTAAAGTGACTTGTGCTTTTACACTTGTGGTGCATCAGGGGAAATGGAAAAAAAGTCCCAGGGAAGTGAAAGCACATTAGTCTTTCTGTGATGGATCAAGTGTCAGGAATGTGGCTGTCTCTCTACGGAGGGAAGAAGTCATCCAGCAGCATTATATTTTATTCATCCCCGTGAAGGACGCTTCCTTTCACTTGTAAATTTGAGGGGCCATAAAACTGCTGAGGTGAGCCATTTGGCATTGAGGGCTATTTTGTGTCCCCAACCTTAAAGCAGAGCATTAACTAATGTTTGTGAGGAAGGTGCAAAGCAGAGCTGGTGAACATACAAGCCAGGAAAAAAAACAGTCTCAGCAGTTACCGCGTAACAAATAAGCTGACATCAATTCTGCCTGTCAGGTTTGTCCTGAGAGATTTCCTCTTCAGCGAAGTAATAAATTTGTGTTTCACACAGGGCATGCTGACCCCATATATCAGTTAGAACAATCACAGATAAGGAGAGGGGACATCACTCCTCATCCTTCATCACTAATCTCTGCATTTCTTTCTCTCTCTCAGCTCTAATACACCTGGCTCAAAAAGGAAAACAGTGCATTAAGGCGAGAGGAGAAACAAACTGAACTGCAGAGAGAAGAAAAACAGACTTGTTTTTGCAAACGTAGTGATTTAGCTCCTTTTGGGGGATGTTTCAGTGCCTGACGAGATAAATCAAGCACAACTGAGCCAGTTTAAAGTTCTGAGAAAGAGATTCTGCAGCTCGTCTGGCAACAACAAAACACAAAGATGTTTTACTGAGTGGAAAAAGTGCAGACCTATTGCATATTTTATTTGAACATCTAAATATTTGTTTCATATTTATGTGTCGTCATGACAACTACAGTTCATGACACCTTCTCAGCATCCACGGGTTTGGATTCTGACTATTTTTCATTTCCTTCCTTTTTTACTTCCTTTGATCTTCCTTCGAATTTCCCTCTAACGTTTAGTTTGTTACTGAAGGTGACGTTTTTTCTGAAAACACATATGTCACATATGCAAATATCTCTGTGTTTGTGTTTTACCATGATGCTCTCCTCCTGCTCCAACCATCGCTGGTCGTCCTCCATCTGTTGCTGCTGCAAAATCAGCCTCTCCTCCATCAAAGCCTGACCTACACATCCACTCTCCTGCAGAAAGCATTTTACATTTAGTAATGCCAAATAAATACACATTTGTTTACTCAATTTTTTTTTGTGAAAAAGTAGAAACATAACAGCAACCAAATCTCCTGACATTTATATATTTTGAATGTACAACAAAAACAAAAGCAGAGATCGAGTCGCCTTTTGAAACATGTTCCTGACTGCAGTAAATTTTTCTCTGCAGTCTGCTGGAAGGAAAAGCTTCAACATATGATTTGAGTGCCAGTGCCTCACTACTATAATACCACCTGCCATGTTCAATCAGTATGAAGTTAATTATACACAGTTATATGAGGGATGAAACATGAGCTGTAGCTCAGCAGATTTAACTTTTTCAGTTTGTTTGAGATGTTGTCCTTAGACATGTGTACCTCCATGCTGGGGCTCCACAGTGCTGTGTGTTCAGGTATGTGTTGATTCCAGGGGTCAGTGGGAGCGTAGCTGCCTCCTACACCTCCAACACCACCATGAGCTGACGGCTGGAGGTGGAGAAAGAGAGGGACAGAGACAGGGAGACAATAAGAATAGAAACCTACATACAAAGTTAAGATGTTCAAATGGCACAAGACCACAATCTAAACACTTCCTATGAGTATATGATAATACGCAAATACATCAACTAATCTCGTCAAGACTCCCGCTATTTACGTTTTTATGGTGTAAAACTTAACATCACTTTCTGGAAGTTTCTCATCTTTTCAATTCCAAAAAAGTTGCTGGCTTTGGAGAAAACAGAACTGGAAAAACTCAGCTGAATGCAAGAAAACAACAGAAACAAAAACATTATTAAAATGAATAGATAATACAACAGGAAGGAACACATGAGGGTCAAAAAAGTGTAATCAGATGTCCTCGGCCTTTCCTATATTGATTACAACAGAAAAATCATGATAATCATGTAACACAATATACACAAAATCTCAAATTGAAAGAATTTACAAATAGTAGTGGCAGTATATACAAGAATCAGAGTGAATAATCAATAAGGCCTCATAGTATCTTGGCAGTTCTTGCACAGCACAGCTGCTCTCAGTCTGGTATGTAATAAATGCAACCAAAACATAGATTTATTTTTACTTTTGATATGATCAAGCTTTACTTAAATAGCTGTTAAAATTATACACTCCTTATAAGGACGAGAGAGAGAGAGACACAGCTTATTGCCATAAGAGCTGGAGAGTGGCTTTGATTTGTGGATTTGTGTGTGTGTGTGTGGCTTTGAGCACTACAGGAAATGCCTGCTGTCTGCTCAGTTTATGAGCAGAGGAATAACTGCACTGAAAGTCTCTCTTTTTCTCTGCCTTCACATTTCTCTCTCTGACTGTGACAAACGCAGCACACGTCTGCTGTCCACCAGCACAGTCTGCCTCTGAGGCATAGCACTGGATTTTCTGGTTTGTCATTAATTGCAGGGAGAGAACTTAACCTGGACATTTCAGAGATCATTTTTCAAACCTGACAAAAGATGTTTGCAATGCTGTAGGATTAAAACTTCTTGGTATGTTTTTAAAATTTGTGATCAGTGCACATTTGAACTAAGTAATGATCTCATGTTCCCTGCACATTTTCATTTGGGTTTTCCACAAAATTTAAGAAGCTTAGTCAAAATAAAGTTTTGTTTTGCGTTGATTGCTACACTGCCCAGCCTATACCAATGAACTCTGCATTAATAAGTGACTAAAAGTGGAGCTAGTGGTCCGAAAACAAAAAAGAAAAAAAAAGAGTAAGAACTTTTGTAATTTCTTGATATTCAAAACAATCTGAAACAGTCAAATTTCCAAATCTTGTTTTAATAGAGATGTGTGTGTTCTCTTAAAAAAATCTAATGATTTTTTGAAATTCTCTTGAAAAGGAGCCAGGATAAAAAAAAACCAAACATTTAAATAAAAACATAATCTATATTTTTTTTACTTTACACTATAACAACAAAAACAATAACAACAACGGGTGAGTCAACCAACTATGGGAATTAACTTTTGGCATTTAGCATAAAGCTGTGCTGCATGACAGTCTCTCTTATTGACTGTCAGTCAAAATCAAATGATATGTTTGGTTGAAAAAGAGAAAAAGAAAAGGCATTACACATAACTACTACACAGATAAACACGCAGCTGATCAGGACGATCATGAAGTCAGAAAACACGTGTTTGTGGTTGTGACTGTGACACATTGAAAAACATTTTTATCAAGGATCTTGAATTGATGATGGTTTCATATAGTTTTACTATGTTTGTTCTTAAAAGTTCCTGCAAGACTTCATAAAGGGCTGAATTCAGACATCTTTCTTTCTGTCCTCCTGCACACGGCTGCTGCTGTCACCTAAAACCTCTGGAAGTCTGATGAAAACACCACTGCAGCCTTGCTGGGTGAGAAGGAACAGAAGAGCACAGTTTCCCCACTGTGTATGAATGAATGTATGTGTGTGTGTGTGTGTGTGTGTGTGTGTGCGCGTGCTTGCTGTACCGGGAAGTGGTTGAGTTGGGGGCTGGAGAAGGACGAGGAACGAGGACTGGGGTAACCGGGTCGACTAGGCTGCAGACAGAAAGATAACAGTTAATTTCCGTTTGTCAGTCATGACAGAAACGTGCAGGAATATAAAAATAATCAGAGTGAAGTGACTTAGTAAGAATAAAATCCTACTTTAGGTGGAGCTTCATCAGGCCCTCCAGAGTCCCAGGACACGGTGACTTGTCTCCTCATCTCCATTCGAAGTCTCTCCTCTTGTTGTAGCTTTTCTTCCTCCAGTATGGTGCTGGAACAAAAAATAATTTACGAAGTTCTCATATTAATAAGTGTTTCTCTCCCTTATATTAATCAGACAGTGGTGAAGGAAGTTCACACAGATCTTTTAGTTATGTAAAAAATACCAATAGAATTCTGTCAAAGAAAAATGTCCACTGTGACTGTTGTACTATTACATCATTGTCAAACTTTTTTACTCGTGCATTAATGTAAAACTGGGATTGTGCTGTTGTGGCTGGTTGAGGTGAAACAAACTGTAGGACTTCAGCGACTGATTGATGATAAAATGCAAATCCTCACATTTAAGATGCTGGAAACATTAAATGTTTTTTTGGCATTTCAGCATGAATCCAACAATTGCACAATAGTGTCGGCTGTACTTAAACATTTTTACATCTTTTGTGTGGAAAAAACTAAGGGCTAAAGTTGTTAATAAACATATCTCATAATAATTGTAAATAATTCTTTTTGAAAAAGTAGAGAATTGCAGAAGGAGAAAAAGACTCAATTCCCAACGGGAAAAAAAAGCAAAGCCAATCTAGAACAAGTTTCATCTCCTTAGCAAAGGGCAAGTGATGATTAAACAAGTGATGAAAATAAAATCCATTTGAAAATTGTTCTTCATTTCATTGACAAAAACATGTCTAAAAACATTAAATTATAGAGGCAGCTGTGTTGTTTTTTAGAAGGCAAATACATCAAGGTGTTCAAGTCAAATCAGAGGAACAAAATCTATTAATGTAGATTCACCAAACATACAGAAAATATCAGAAAAAAAGTGCCCCCTGCTTTTTGTCATACAATAAGCAACTTTTTAAAAAAAATTTAACTAGTAGAATTTCTCTATCTCCACTTACATAATAATTTCAAAACAATTCAGACATTAAAAAAAAGATATTTCCTGCCAAGTTCTGATTACCTTCAACACTACAATGATATACTGATGTGTAAAAATAACAGAAATGGCCACTACAAAGACAAAAAAACAGACTATGTGACATGCAAGTGACACTATAAACACTGGAGCTTTGACACACACGAAACATTTTATTACCTGAGTTGTGTTTTGAGCTCCGTGAATCGCGGCCGCTTGCTCGGGTCGTACGACCAACACTTGGTCATCAAACTGTAGAGGGTAGGTGGACACTGAGGGGGCATCGCCAGCCGCTCGCCGTTCTCTATCCTGCCAATCACATCGTTGTTTTTCACTCCCTGGAAAGGCTTGATGCCGTACATCAAGATCTCCCACATACACACACCTAAGAAAAGACATCAGAGAAAAATAGGAAATTATTGACGAAAGACACTCTTCGTGTAAAACCCAATCAGGTCGGGAGGAAACAGTTCAGTAAAGGACTGTTTCTCTGTACTGTGATTAAATTTTTCCAACACACCAAACATCCAGACATCACTGGCAGAGGTGAATCTTCTGAAGTTGATTGATTCAGGAGCCATCCATTTGATAGGAAGTTTGCCTTTAGAAGCTGAGACAAAGACAAACATACAATAAAAATAAAAATTACCTATAAATCACAGAGTGATTGTTATGATTAATTTAAATTTGTTAATTTTGCCAACACTCATAGGGTTGTGTACTAAATAAAAAACAGTCTTCATAACGAATAAACCTGTGCACTTGATGACTTAAAGCAACATAAACTGCAGTACCCTGATTTAACCTTTTGATGGTGGTAAAGTACCTACAACCAAAAACACTGGTCACACAAACTGAACAAGAAGTGTTACTGGGACAACAAACTGGTCTTCAGCGGACTGTAAACTGTCTTAGAAGCATCAAAATATTAGTGTCATAACATAAATGAACTCTGTTTGGTCCTCATTACCTTTGTAGTAGGAACTGTCCTCCATGTATCTTGACAGGCCAAAGTCTCCAAGCATCACGCAGTCGACTGAAGAGACCAACACATTGCGAGCTGCAATGTCTCTGTAAGTGAATGTTGGCTGTCATTAGGCAAGAAACCTACATAGATTTTATTTATCATTTATAGAGGCAAAATATCAATCAACAAGCATAAGAGATGTACTGTGAAACACATCTAGACTGTGTTTGATAACTCTGTGTCTGGAATCAAAAACATAATAAGTGTCCGGAACATGTATCCCAACTACTGCTGAAAGTCCCTTTGCCTTTAACATACTGTATGTTATGCAATACTTCTCTTATTTATGAAAGATAGATCTCTATTTTTATATTTATTTTATGTATTTGCATCTATTTTATACTATGCCCTACTGACTGAGAGGGCTTCGCTGTTTCGTTGTTTCCCTCCTGAGGCAATGACAATAAAGTACTTGAATCTTGAACACTGCACTTTGCCAGTGATGATGCCAAATGATGATGATTCTTGAGTGTCTGAAACCTCAATCCACTCCTACAGTGTAAACCACTGAGTGTCTCTTGTGAAAGGAATATTGAATTAGCAAAAGAGGAAGCAAGTGCAGACATAATTTATGGTGTCACAAAAAATCATTATGTATTGTGAGATTACAGAGGGAATCAATACTCTTTTAAACCACCCTAATATTTTAGCATATATAAGCTTAATCTGTGTGTGTTTGTGCACGTGTGTATGTGTGTGTGTACCTGTGCACAAAGCGTTTGCTATCCAGATATGCCAGTGCTGTGCTGAGCTGGTAGGCAAACAGAATGAGAGTGGCCAAATCCAAACTGTACTTCCTCACCTGGAGGAACGAGCGCAGCTGTAGACAGAAGAACAGGGATGGTGCAACATTCATTTTTTTATATTGTTGTTTTTATAAAATATAGCAGATGCTGTGTCACAGGATGCCACCACACACACTGATAACAGTCTGTCAGCATATTCTTTCCTTAGTGTATTTCACATGGAAGTGTAAACAATGGATTCAGTTTTATGTTAATATAAGGGCTTCGACACACATTACACTCTTTTCAGTCATAGCGGTTGAATTGAGCAGCCCACACGCAGCCTCACTCGTACCTCTCCGAAAGTACAGAGCTCCATGATGATCCACACGGGGTTTTCTGTTATCACCCCGATCAGCTTGACGATGTGAGGGTGATCAAACTGACGCATTGTCACTGCAAGGAGACAAACATGCACACATCATCATACTCAGCACATATGAAGTGAATCATGTTTTGCTTACGTGTCAAGTTGATACAAACAAACACACACACACACACACAAAACCAAATAAAATAATAAAACAAAGGGGCAGTCTTACATGCTTCCTGTAGGAACTTTTCTCTGACACTGTCTGATGTGGAGTTCTTACAAGTCTTAATGGCGACATGAAGAGCTGGTTTGTCCTGCAGAAAACAAGTGGACAGCAGAAACAAATATTATTAAAAATGGGTATTTTTACCTTATTTTGATATAGAAAATATGCAAAATCACATAGAAAGCTGAATGATAGGTCATGCAAAAAGTCTGTAAAACTTTGAAAGTCAGTGTGCTTAGTTTACAAAGTATCATGACAAGCAGTACATTATTCAATATTTATACCCGTTGTTAGACTTGGGAACATTTTAATGACAATGGTTTATTTATAAAAGCTGGGTAAAATAGTGTCCATCAGGCAGAGAGAGACATGAAAGTCACTTTAGTTTCTGTGACTGAAAACACTTGAACATTTGTTATCCCATTATCTTAAAACGCTATGCTTTAATTACATCTTGACATTTCCTATTTATGTCTGTGTGTATTTCCACATACCGGACTGTTATAGACTCCTTGGTGTACGTCTCCAAACTGACCCTCTCCTATGCAGCGGCCCAACTCTATCCTGTCTCTCTGGATCTCATAATCCCGCGCTGACAGAGAGGAAGAAAAAGAACAGAGAAAAGAAGTGGAGAGAGTGAGATTGGTATGTTTAACTGCTGTTTTTCATAAACTACAAACACTAAAAATATCCAATTACAACCCATTACTTTGACATGCTTCTCTCACTGCACATGGATGGAGCTTACCAGGACAGCACAATTTGGATTATGTCAGGAAACTGATTTTAACCAAAGAAAGGGGAGTAAAAGACACTTTTAAGATAGTTTTATAATGATTACTAAGTTTGTTGCACTCAAATTATTGTCCTTTTTGGTAACCCCCACCCACTGGCACTCAGATTAGACTAAAATAAACTATTAACAATATACAAAAACATTTCAACATTCAGATTACACTTCCATCCTCTGACACATCTATCTAGACAAGCCTGACTTTGACATGCAAGCTGCCACACAAGATGAAAAATACACTGACATAATGCAAACCCATTTAACCAACAAAATGTAAGCTTCATAAAAATTTGTTTACATGCACACAAGAATCTATCATCATTTCTGTTTATTCCTGTGTACTGACTTAACGAAAAAGAGGCTGCAGAGAGACACATGAACAAGTTGTGCTGAATGAGATCATTAACTGAGATAAAGACCCACAGTCCTGTGTGCATGTAAACATCTCAAGTTCATTTCTACAACACTTAGCAAAGCAGAGAAGAACACCTGGGCCTTGATCTTTTCAGTTACAATTCAAAACACAAAATGTAACTGATGCACTAGACCGAAGCGTACTCCACTTTCATATTCAATGTGAACGTCCAAAGGAATCTGAATGAAAGCCGTTGTTTTTGCAACTGACATCCACATGCTTTGACATTTTAACTCTGACATTTATGTGTTATCAATATTCCCGCCTTGTGGAAAAGGTCAAGTTACATTTCTGCAGAAGTGCGTTAATGTCAGCTGCCAACCAGCTGCAGTTAAAATGGGCTAAATACCGAGTTCACGAGGTTTATGCAGGACACTGACCACCAGGAATTTGTCCTGTAAAATTTTATTAATCTGTTGGGCTAAACAAAGTTTGACTGTTTGACTCAACCAAGGCTGAAAGTTTAACCAAAACACATTCTATTACAATAAAAACACATATGACTGTAATAACAAATCCCGATTAAGACGTAAAAACTCATAACTGGCATGATGGTGAAATGAGAACCAAGCCAGTAAACAATGGAAAAAACTGTGAGGTTGTTTATATCCAGAGTATTGTGATTCAGCTCTTAATGGAGAAACATCTTGCATTGTTTATAGATTGGCCCTCCCTTTAATTTTCAACACCAGACTCCAAAGAAATGCACTCTACAAAACAACGACCACTAGTCAACAACAGTGTGGATAATAAGAACCTTGAGTCTTTGTATTTTTCTTTGCCAGATACTAATAAAGCAAGAAAACTGAAATAAAACTCCTTTATTAACACAGTTACTAATGTAAATCAATGGATTTTGTTAGATTCAATTAAATAATGTACTAATGAGTTTTAATAAGGAAGGAAAATATTTCAAGCTAGCATCATCAAGTGCCCAGCAAAGAAAAATAGCAGCAAAAATGAACAATATTTTGGTGGGAGAGAATGAGGGAGTGAGACAGGAGGTTTTACCTTCAACTACTCCATAGCTGACTGTGTTGGCGATGGGAGAAAGAGGAAGACAGAGAGATGAAGAGAGTAAGAGAGCCAGACAGCTTCTTTGAGATAGAAAAAAGCTCAGATATAACACACACACACACACACACACACACACGTATGCGGACACATTTAACCCTCCATCTGATGTTTAGTTATTAAAAGAGTTAATGAATGAAAGCTAGATTGTTACTGCTGCAGCCTGTTTGTATGGTCATGGCTGTCATACAGATGAGCTTTATTTTATAGATACAGCAAAAAGTTATGAAAAGAGCCCACATACAAACTCACACAGGGTCGGAAAATATGTCTGCAGTGAGTTTAGAGGAAGCTGGACAAAGACGTCGACCAAAAAAGCAAAGTGAAAGAGACAAACAAATAAGGCCAGACAGAGAAAGACAGAAAAAGACTGTGGGAGGAAAGGAGAACACAGTCCATTTTCAACATTGGCCACACAATCAAACACATGAGCACTGTGTACTTGCCCAAACATCCACATCAAATGTACTGGAACAGAGGGCTAAAGCCACCATTACTCGTAGTACTTTAGCCAAGCTTACCAGCACATACAGGGCTTTTCACTAACATGTGAATGAATTTGACAGATGTAATGTGAGTCCAACCAACCGGAGTTGCACACAGTATGAGTTGCAGCCTCTCTGACCTCCAGCTGTTTATATAAGACAGTTAAACCAGCCTGAATTTAATTATCCGCTACCTAACCAAATTTAGCTTAGTGCGACTTCTCTGATGTTTCCTCTGCGATTTGTTTGTTTGGAAACGTAAAAAAACAGACAGAAGAATAACAGTCATTCTTTGGCTGCAGTGAAACAGAAGCTCATTTCTTGTGTACAAACATCTTAACTTTGTAGATGCTGAAGACGGAAGAGAAGATTGAGAAGTTACTCACTGGAGGGCATGGTGTATGTGTCCTCTTCATCAACTATCTCGGCATAGTCATCAGTCTCTGTAACAAATGGTGAGGAGAGGAGATAGATTTAAAATAAAAACACACAGGCACACAAGTCTGGAATTACACAAGCACACAGCATAAACAGAGGGAAAATCGTGCACGTATTCAGTTTACCGTTCAACTGCTATGGCAACACGTGTGCAGAAAAAACAAAACTGCACCGAAACACTAAGAAATACAGCATGAAGCTGAGACAGAGTTTCGACAACTCCTGCGCAAAGCAGCACCCACGTAGCTCCTCTCTCCCTCTCTCTCTCTTTCTGCACACACACACACACACTTGGCGGAGAGTGTCAGCTGAGCATGTGTTGTGCATATCTGTCTTTGTGAGAGCAGCTGCCTGCAGGGAGTAACCTTGGAGGTGGAGGAGAGGAGGGAAAGAAAAAGAGAAGAGGCAAAGACCGAGAGGAGTAAGAAGAGAAAATGAGAAGCAAGAACAGGAAAGAGAAACAATCAGAAAGGATGCAAGAATAAGAGAAAGCGAGGCAGTAAGAGGGAACCACAGAGAGGAAGACAGACAAATGGTGGGTACTGGCTGTCATGTAAGCAGATGGTAGCTTTTAAATCATATCTGTGCAGAATCAGATAGACAGACAGACAGAGTGAGGGAGTGAGGGGAGAGTCAGCAGGAAAAAGAAAAGGGAAAGATGGGCCGAGAGTGTCCTAACCAGATGGTGGTGTTTAAAATAAAATCAGTGTGCAGCCTCAGCTGTTGGAAACAAGAGTCAAACATCTGTTGTACTGAACGCTCCCCTCACAGCTCTGCTCAGGATTTATCAGGCTCTGTGGGAACGTGTCCCTAAATTTATCAGAAATCCTTCTCTAAAGCCTGTGGCCGATTTTCTCACGAAAAGCCCAGCCATGAAAAAAATCAACCGTGTAGAATAAGCCTGAGAAAACTCTACTGGCTAGAATTTGGCTGATAATAAAAGCAGAGCTTAACTAGTAATACATATTATTGCTCGATAGTAATAACACCTCTTCTCCACACATGAATGTGACTGGTGTCCGTATATCTGTAAACATACAGATAATGCCTCTTGTGTCCAATGCAGGGAAATGCATTTCTATAAAGATGGACAGAAACAACGGTTTTGGCCAGTATTTCACATCAAAGTGATAAAGATGATATGACTGTGTGTAATGTAGAACCATATTTTAGAAGAATAAAATACTCATATTCACAATGTGCTAGAACTATGTAAACTCACTTGACAATCAACATAAGCAACTTAATCGAAGGACATAGTCTGTTAGCTAGTTAGCAGTCCGTTAGCTAAGCTAGCATACTGTCATATGGTCTTTCCAAACTCCACCACAACAGTTCAGTTTTTTGAACGTACTCAAGGCAAATTCTCAACCAAAGTATTATGGAGGGGGAGGAGTTTCGCACGCACATCGGATATCACAAAGATTCCCATCGGCATGGGTAGAATTCTGCTTAACTTGCTCCATACACATACATACGTGGAAACAAGGTGTAAAGTACAGTTTAATGCTAAACTACTAGTTTTGGGAGACAAAATGTACTTGTCTTCTTTAAAAGAATTAGATAAAAGATTGATACCACTCTAATGTGTTTATGGTAAATAAGTAGAAACTTAGCTTAGCTTAGTTTAGCATAAAGAGTAGAAGCGGAGGGACACCATTAGCTTAACTCTGTCCAAAGGTTAAAAGGAGTCCCCCTGGTGGCACAGAGTGGCATCAGTGCCTTTATCCAACACTTCACTCAAGGTTAAGACTATTGAAACACTATAGGCTTTAAAGGGGACATATTATGCTTTTCTGTCTCTTTCAAGCTATAAATGATGTTACAAAT
>JAQLOL010000008.1:9393707-9403871 GCA_029783665.1 Naso thynnoides | reverse complement strand
ACAGATGAGTTTTTTGAGCATCAAAGCATGTAAACCTGTTCTAGTAGTAACCAAGAATAAAATATGAACCCAAAAAAATGAGCATAATATGTCCCCTTTAAGGTTAAACTTGTATTATTACTTTGACCTTTTTTTTGCCAATAGCACATCTCATTGTATATTAAAACACATTCTGATTCTGTTTTTTAGTTGTCGTTATTAAACAAGTCTGTTCCATTTACCCAAATGTACAAAGGTAAAATACTTGTTTATCTTTTTCTAATTTGTTTCTGCTTTTAAATAAGAAGCTTTCTGAAATAGCTTAAATTATTTGCAAAATGTTCAGATTTTTGATAGATATTTCTTAGCTTGTATTGCGAAGTTCATTGTTTCTATGGCTGCATATTCACTCCCATATGGTTTGTTCTGAAGAATCAACTGTTTCTAAGTTTGACTGGTCTCTGCCTCATTCTGCTTTCGGTAGAGGGATGTGTGTGTGTTTGCATACGTGTGTGTGTGTGTGTGTGTGTGTGTGTGATCTAGTTAGCCCATTATAGCCAGGAATGCACCCGCTCTTGAATCCAGCAAACCTCTCCCTACTCCACTCTGTGTGCATGAATGTATGTGAGTACACGTGTGCATCGTTTTGCGTGCATGTGCCTTTGTGTGAAGCCTCTGTGTGTGTGTGTGTGTGTGCGCGTGTTTGTGTGTATGGTGTGTGTGTGTGGAGAGAGAGAGAGAATGGTTTGTAGAAATTCCCTTAAAGAGAAATACCACTTAATTTCCAAATTCTGCCTTTTTATATCATTCTTGTGGTTAAAAAAGACATACTTCAAACTTAGTGGTAATCCAATTTAAAAAATAATAACACATAAGAAGACACAAAACATCTTTAACTGTAAACAACTATAAAGTAGAAAACACATGAGACTGCTAGCGATTTATTCATGTTTAGCTACTGAAACATAGAAAGACAGAACATAGAAATGAGAATTACCTAAAGAATCATTGATTCTAAATTATTTCTATCGCTACATTAGTATTACAGCACATAGACACACATAGCGCCATTGTTAAAAATGTAGGAATGCATGCATAAACATTAGCCCACACACTGACACACACATGCTACCCTCTCACATGAGGTTGCAGTGTGTTGGTGGAGTAAAAACTAGAGACAGACGGTACAACAGAGAACTGATAAACAACAGCAAAACTTTACCATCCCCGCTAAGATCTTCTGCAGGGTCCAGGAGAGCATGCAGGAAACAGGACAGCAGAGGAGGAGGAGAACGGAGAGAGAGGAAGCAGCGAGGAGAGAGAGAAAACATGAGGCAGAGTGGAGAAGAGAGGGAGAAAGAAGAAAGTGGTTAGAGCATGGAAAGCCTTGAAACAACATGAGAAACGTTGCAGGATTTGCAAAGTGAAATGCTCAGCAAGCAGTTAGTTAACATCCTAAATATGTTCAGTGAAAAAGCTGAGTTAACCACTTTCATTAATGCTGGGCAGACACATTGGAGAATAACTATATAATGCAAGACAGGGCAAGAAACTGCAGCAAGGTTTCAATGAAGGATGATGTCTGTGTCAAGCTGTAAATATTTGTGAGTTCAAGAGTTAATTTGTGTTGACAGACTGAGAAGTTGAATATGTGTGTAACGTAAACAAGGAGCAGAGTTAGATCTTCAACACTCAAGGCTTGATTTTTTTGTGGCAGTTTGAGGTTTTGTTGTTTAATCTCATTTAGTAATGAAGTGACAGTAATTTTCTAAGTCCTTACATTTGCTAACCATTTTAGCTTAGCTTCCGATTTCCTACAGTGTAGCCAATTTGCTGCTGCTCTCCTTTCACTATTGTCATCTGCAACACTATTTTGCTAATAAGCTTTTTCTCCTGGACAGAGTCACACAGTACGCTATGACAGTATTTTTAATATATTTATTTCTGCGTAAATACTATGCTACCAAAAGCACAAACCTTTTGTTGTGTTACAATACAAAACTACAGTGACTGATTTCTGGAATTTTGCTGAGGCCAAGTAAGTCACTCCTTCTTCATGGATAACTTCTACAAGCTTCTCCAAAAAAAAAGTGTTTTAATGTTTAAAGGAAAGATCCAGCAGCTCCCACAATTTGGCTAAAGAGCGGTGGTCAAGCTTTTTGGCTACTGTGGCCCAGTACTGTGGAATTTCCTCCCAAATAACCTGAAGGCTACTGATACACTGAGGGCTTCCTTTTCTTCCACTCACCTCTTTTTTTAAAATTCTATCATTCTTAACTTATTTTATGTCATATAATTATAATCATGTGAATGCCTTTGTCAACTTTATTGTTATTGTAAAAGGGTTATACAAATAAAGTTACATCAAATCCGTTATTATAAATTCAACTTACCCACAGTGCTGTTTCTCAGCAAAATTTGAAACTATAAAAGAAGGATATCAACGCAGTCTGCACATCGTATTTAGAGCCTCCAGCAGAGAAAGTCTGAATATAGTCTCAGAAATAAACCAGCTGCTGTCCTGAACCATGACTTTCTCTGAGCAGCCCTGCAAGCTGCTTAGAAAGCTGCCACAAAGTCACAGACAGAGACACGAAGGCATTTAATGAGTTATTCAATATGGTCACCTTGGTGCAGGAAACATATATACAGTAGATGACGACTTGTGGCAGAATGTGCCCACATTTACATGAATGTATATCAATTTAATGGAGGAGCTTTGTGGTTTAACTTCATCAATTTAATGGAGGAGCTTTGTGGTTTAACTTAAATCTTTTAAATGGAAAAACATTTTTTCTAACCACATAACCACCCTGCCACAAATGAATTCTGCCCCTTTGAATTAACGGACATTAAACGGTAAAAATAATGATTAAAAATACCCAAACAGTGAGCTCAACAGAAAGGCATGTGTAGACCTGAGACTCCAGAGAAGCATTTCACTCTGCATGCCAGTACTATATACTTTCTGTCAAAGTCTGTTGAATGAGAGTTAAAATGTAAAAACTGATTACTTAGTAAGAGACTCAGATTTCATTGCAATAAAGTGAAACCGTACTGCACAATTTAAAGTGTTTTCCATTTGTTTCCCAGTCTTATTTTAAGAGCACTGGCTTGGTTATGAGCAGCAACACACAAGCAGTTCTTGTGGTGAATGCACAAGTGTGTGTGTGGGTGTGAGTGTTTGTTTGTGTGTCTGTGCATGCGCTAAAAACTGAGTTAGTCAAAGCAACCAGGCACTGAGGACAAAGACAGTTTAGTAGAAGAGAGTATCTTTGAAAGTAAGACAAATTGTGATGTAGCAGATAACACTGATTAATCAATAAAACATTTAAAGTTATATTACACATGGAAAAATCCAAAAAAAGCTGACAAAACGTCAATATTTTGAATAAAGTGAAAACTATGAACCTTTTTCTAAGCCGAATTAGTGCTATAAATGAATCAAAAAAAGAAGAAGTAACAAGTTTGAAACAAATTCTACATTTTAAAACGCATTATTGTGCAATTTTATTTCAGATTCCATCAGTGGGTTACTCCCTCGTGTCTTTCTTTACACCCTTTGTTTGACCTTTAAGTCGAAGTAACATTACGCAGTGATCATAATCAGGCGTTTTATTCCGCCACATCACAACTGTGAGGATATGCTCTTCCACTGACTGTCCAATTAGAGCCAAGGATACCATTGGGCGGCGAATCTGAACAGAAGACAAAAGGGAGGAGGAAACGCCGCGCCTTGGTTGACTTAGAAGGTGTCGATGTCACTAGGTCTGCAGCCAATCAGGCAGGAAAGAAGACCAGAGTGAGAGGAGAAAAATACAGAAACCAGAGTGAATGGATGTGAGAGAGACCGAGGGGGAGAGGAGGATGTAAACAAAAGAGAGCAGGAACAGAGAGGACGGGGTGAGAAAGAGGGAGAGGCGGCCCCAACAGAGAGACAATGAGAGAGAGAAAAAACAGATGTGGGAGGAAGAGGAAAGACAGACAGAAAGAAAGAAAGACGGTAGTGGGAGCCAAGGAAGCTATAAGACTTAATCTTGTGCCTAAACCAGCAGATTTATAAAGGGGTGTGTGTGTGTCTGTGTGTGTGAGTGTGTGTCTGTCTGTCTGTCTGTCTGTCTTACCTGAGACAGAGATAGCTCTTACTCCACTCCTGACTGCATCTAACTTTTTCTCATTATTGGACACTCTAGAGAGGAGGAGAATAAAAATGGACAGACACATTAGAAAATAATGACACAAAAGTCAAAATATTTAACCCTCAAACAATTAGTTAAATCAAAGTCTCTTAAGCAAACATACAAGGGATTTTGAAAGTCAAAATTCATTGAAAGAACATGCTGTTGAAGCTGCCACTGTAAACTAACCCTCACTGTTTGAATTACCTCTCTGCGCTTGCCGCGGTCTCTCTGTCTGTGTCATCTGAGCTCTACTATGATCTTTACATCACAGACCACACCAGGCAGAGAGAGAAAATAGAGAGGCGGTGAGCAAAGAGAAACTCAAAGCAACGACCGAGAGAAAGAGGAGGAGACAACCCAAGTGTTTAAAAACCCTAAGTGGAAAATATTTGGCTCCTAAACTTATCTCCTTATTTGACCAGAGAGAGAGAGAGAGACAGAGAGAGAGAGAGAGAGAGAGAGAGAGAGAAAAGAGAGTTGAAATGACCAACAGTAAGAGAAAAGTTGGTGTAAAATTTTGATCAACTGACTGTTTTTTATATGACTGTTTTCTCCACTCATATAAAAAACCACAATGAACTCTACACTGCAAAAAGCAAGAGTGACAATGTTTCCTCTAAAAGTTGAAAACAAAAAACTGAAAAAAGCCTCATTTTGGAGAGAAACACATCATATTTCAGGTTCTCCTGCTTAAGTTTTTCCTTTTGTTTTTCTTTTTTAATCTAATCAATTTTTTATTTTAATTCATCGACATGATAATATACCATATTTACGTAAGACAACTGAGCTAAGACAACTGGTGAATCAGCTTATTACAATAAGCCATTCAACTGTTTAGTCTATAAAATGTCAGAAAGCTATCAGAAAAAAAACAGAACCAGAGCCTGATAATGTCTAAAAAAAAATATATTGAATTGACAATGATAATAAAAACAGACTAAAGCTGTAAATGCAGGGAACAGTGAAGGTCCTTGACAAATAATAATAATAAACTATGATCAAAACTGTTAACTGATTTTCTGTCCATCAACTGCTTTTTTTCAGTGCTACACATACTAGATAGATATTAAATGAAAGACACAAAACACAGAATATAAACATAAATATAAAAAAAAATCTTAACAACTACATCAGCACAAACTGAACAAGAAAAGGTAAATATCCATTCTAACCTGTCACCGTTGTCCAAAATGAAGTTCTAAACACATTTCTAATGGTCTCTTTTGTTTGACACCTTGATATTTAACAGACTGCTGCTCCACAGTGAAGCACCAGCAACATAAAGACACAAGAAGTTTCCTAACTGAAATGTCACAATGTATGTGAAACAGGAACTTAGGGTCACTGACACTATACTGTAGTAACAACAGATTCCTGGGAAAAAGATAATTTCTAATAATTGTTAAAAGTGATGCTGTCCTGAAAGTCCCTGTGACTGCTTTACTATTTCTTCTAAAACAGATGAATAACTGTAACTCTTTCATTTTCAGAGCAACTGTGGTGTAAAGGATTTCCAAGGCAACAAAAGGAGGCTGAAAGCATTTTAATTAAAAGCAGAGCTACACTAAGACACCAAGAGGAACCACTAACCATCAATGTTGACAGAAAAAAAAACAATCATTTGACAGGCTGCACACTAAGGCTTTAATGTTCTAAGCAGTATATAACATTATGATGTTGTGTTTATTTGACCCTCTGAAGATTTGTTTTTCTCAAAGAAATTTCAGATTTGTAAGACAGAACAGGTAAACCTACAGGTAAACCATCTCTTACAGCCAATTCACCAAGTTTGTATGAGACATATTGCTGAAGAGCCAATCCGATGACTCACAGTTGTGACAGAGGCCAGTTGTTATACATCTATAATTATAATTTTAGTGTAAAAATACTAAGAATCAGGCAAGCACTTACTTTGGAATGGAAGGCAGCGCTCTCTCTCCCTCTAGAGGACAGAAACACACATCAGCAGCATCAGAATAAGTAATGTGAAGCACATCGAATCTGTAAGACTACATGCAGATTAACAGTTTATGCATTTCTGTGTATTTACAACAGTTTTTTTCATTTAAAAGGAGCACTGTGCAACTTTAATGTCAAAAAAGCATTACACAGAACACAATAAAATATTGATTGCTGAAATGTATATATACTGTACAAATATATTTATGGGATACTGAATAACTTTCCTTGGATACTCAGTGCACTTGCATTGATTTTTCTCAAATGCAAATGGTTTTCCAAACATTTATTTTGATATTTTATGATACTGTGTATGTTTCTGAGCACACAAATGGAAAAAGGGTTGCTTTATTAAATTTATATAGAATCCTAAATAAGCAGCAAAGAAAAGAAAGACACTTTGTGGTTTTGGTTTGGTTTTGTACCTTTCTGAACTCTGACGATGAAGGAATGAGTTTCCATGGAGATCAGTCGACAGTAACCATCAATCAAGTCAGCCAAGTTCTCTGCCATGGTCAGTGATGCTGTTGTAACTGTGAGAGGCTGCACACAAACACAGTGTTAGACTGGTTACAAAGAGCCATTCTCTCCAAACACACACACACACACACACACACACACACACACACACACACACACACACAGATGCACACTTACACATAAAGGGGGTTTCCAGCTGCTCCTTATGTCAGGGAAACTTCCCTTTTTCACAGCATCTATGTGTGTGTGCTTGTACGTGTGTGAATGTGTGTTTGTGAGTGTGTGTTTAAGTAAATTCAATACTATGAAAGTCAATACAGAAATTTCAGTTATACAGAAGTGGGTGTTACGAAACCATCTTGGAAAGTAGAACCACGATGTGAAATCCAGACACAGACAACTATTATACTATTATACTATGTATACATCTCAGTCACACACATAGACACAGACACACACACACACAAACACACAGAGAAGGCCAATTAACCAAGCTATGTACCATGATGAGCACAGCTTATCTTAGTTTTTTTAGTAACCATTGAAGGACAAAATGTTCATAATGACTGAACAAATATTAATAAAATTCCCTTTAGAAAGAAAGAAAACTCAGTGTAACCTGTATTCTTCTTTCTTTTTCATATTTAGAAGTATTGCAAACTTTGATGGTAAATTAGTTAAGCAAAGATCATCACTAGCATAAAAAGACCAAAGCAGACATCTTTCATCTTTGCGGATTTGTCACTTGAAGTGTCTCTGATGAAGACACTTTTTTAATATATGAATTTATTACATATTTTTTAAAGCCCACAGCATCAGTTTCTCTGCCATCAACACTTTAGAGTGGAATTTTACAACTTTACTATTCTTACAAGACTCTCTCCTCTCATTAAAAATTGTGTTAAAGGCTGAAATTTGCTACTTAAATCTGAAGCAGACTGAGGACAGTATGTTTGTAAGGAAAATTTCATGTCTTTTTATCATATTAATAAAGCAGAATATCAAACGGTAATGGAACTATGTACAAATGGAAATCATGTTTTAATGTTATGCTTTAAAACAAAATTAATCAACAGAGTAATTATCTATATCTAGACAAAGAGACAATCCAACAGTCAGACAGAGGGTCTTAGTACCTCAGCAGCTCCAGCTACATTGAGCTGTAACATCCCCTTCCTGTCCTTCTCCTCCATAGCTGAGTACTGGATGGACTGGACTTGGGTAAAGTTAGCCAGATGGGTGGGCTGGGGACAGAGAGAGAAACACAGAAAAAGTGAAAATTGAATGGTGAATCATTACCTTTGCTAACCCTATCAATAGTCTCAATTTTTGTCAGGATGCCTCGGCCTGGGAAATATTTGGTTTGGAATTCATCGTAACCCATTTTAAAACTTCTGTGGGGTACGATGTAGTTCAGGTAGCAGCTGACCGTGGATCCTTTGTCAGTGAGGTAGCTGATCCCTTCCTCTGGCCCGATGGCTAACTCAACCTGGATTACCCAGCTGGACTGTTAGAAAGAACAGGAGAGACACAAGTTTAAACAGGAAAAAGAGTGAAAGCAAAAAGGAAAAACTGGGGGAAGCCTCTGAAATATATGCAAGACCTGGTGCCACCAACAGGGGTCAGCCTAACACAAACAACAGTAGCTTTCACTGAACACCAGGACGCAGTAGAGCTGAGGGAAAATAAAGGAAACCTACCCCCAGGGCACATTTGAAACACTCTTTGTCATAGCGGTGGATTGGTGCAAGTATTTCCAAAAACTTCAGGATGCACTGCTCGTCGTTGAGATTGGCTACCTGCTTAAACGTCTGCTGAATCAGCTTACGAAGAGTTTTAGCCTGGAGAGGAGAGAAATGTAGGAGAAAGAGAGGAAAATTATTATTTAAAAATAAATGCTGTCAAGCTGTTAGAGCAGAAGCTCTGTGAATGGAGAAATATGTGGCAAAAGCATGACGAAATGTGTGTGTGTGTATTGTGGTACATTTGTGTGCGTGTGTGGCCACACACTGACACACAAATTGACTAATAGGCCACTCTGGTTCCAATCAAATTGACCTCAGCACTTCATTCCAGGAGCACTCTCTGTTCAAATCAATATCTTAACAAAGAGCCATTGATGCTGTAAGTTACCACTCAATTAAACAGTCAGTGTGCCTTCTCATTCATCTGTGGTGTAACTTTGATGTTGCAAAATGTAACATGCAGATTTTTGTCATGTATGTCAGTTGTGTTTTCCCTGCAGACCTCAGAGCCACGCTGTGGGACCTGATTTTTTTTTTTAGATCTGTTATGTCACCAGGGAGTGGACAGATGGGGAGCAGCAACATTATTCTGTCATTTACAAACCTCTCTTTACTTCACCACTCTAGACATAAAACACACACATACTATCCAACACATAATCCTCCTCATCTGATGTAGATTTCAAAACATTGTGACTTACAAGAGGAAGAATTCACTCCTGACAAAATGACCCTTTTAACCCTTCTCCCTCTCATATTTCTGTGAGCTGCAGAATGAAGGATGAAGGATTTAAATCCATATAGATGGCAATGTAATCCTAACGTACATACACAGAAAATATACATTCACACAAGCACACATAAAATACAGAAAATCCCATACTAGAAGCATACTCAAAACTATAAATAGCTCTCCATATATAGATTAAGATGAAGATTAGAGGAGATTTAGAGCACTACAGAGGCTTAAAAAAGTGTGTGTGGATTTACAGTAGACTGGTTCATCACATTAAGGTCATTCTACATAAAACGCATTAACAGAGTAACGATTACAGTTAGAAACAAGAGGCAGTAAATCTTATTGATTTGTTGAACTAACTGTAATTTTTGCAATTGACTATTCCTAGATCGCCCTTACGAGGCCCAAATATCATAATATGTGCGTGTGTGTGTGTGTGTGTGTGTGTGTGTGTGTCTGTGTGTGTACTAAACCTTTAACATTTTGGGCAGAATTATTCATTCAAATATTATTAAATCTTTTTTTCTGTTATTCATTTTGACAAGCAACTTTCAGTTTCTATCTATAATGTTTCTGTGTTGAGCTGTGTGTGTGTGTGTGAGTGTGTGTGTGCCTCACACACATGTGATTACACAATTTAATGTGTACGCTTATGTGTGTTCTTCATGCTCTTGATAGGATCTGTGTTAATTCCTAGAATTCCATGGCACACACACGCACACTCTCTCTAACACACACACACACACGCAGGGATATTGTCAGTCCGAAGCATCCACCCTTCCTGACAGGAAATAGTGTTAGTGGTTATCACCTTTCCCATCGCCATGCTGACTATTGCTATAGCAACAAAGCCGACTAATTATGGACAGCGTTTACATAGAAATTTTTTTATTTTTGAAAAAAAAAAAAAATCATCAGCCCGTTTACAAAACGAAAGACAGAGTAACCTCCGAAAGAGAATGTTTTTCTGGCAGAGCAAGGTGAGGAGTTAAATTTAAGACCTTTAGCTGAATTTCAACCTCACCAGGTCCTTGTCACGATGAAAATGCACTGTGGTCAAGCTGATTAATGTTACAATACA
>JAQLOL010000008.1:9352769-9364808 GCA_029783665.1 Naso thynnoides | reverse complement strand
TGTAAGTTTTATTTTTTGCAAATGACCTTGTGAAGAAGCAATGGTAAAGGCTTTCAAAGTCTGGAAACTTTTGGCCTAAAAGTCCTTCAGTTTTACTCTTTAAAGGCTGTATAAACAATGTCTCCATTATTTAGCTCAGGGTTGGATGTATTGTCACTGTCCAAGTCGTATTATGCTTTAGATTTATGTGAGTGTTATTCTTCATATATGATATGACTGCGACATACAGCTCCACTTTGTATGGTGGCAAAGATTAAAACTTCTTGGTTTCTTTTGTCTAGGTGGTCTTCAGCTAGCCACAGAGCAAAGAGAAGACAGTTATCACTTCTTGGTTTTCACTGACCTTTTTGGGAACCGCACTCATGGAGTTGTGGTGCAGTACTACAGGGCTGTACAGGTACAAACACACACACACCGAATTTAAAAAAGAAAAAACATTTTGAATTCAGTTAATGCAGAAGGTTGTTTCTTATTGTCTGTCTGCCCTGTCAGTCCTGTCAGGACGGTGCTGTGCAGAACGGCCACAGGTGGAATTCATCAAAGTGCCGTCTCTATACACCCTTTGCTGTGTGTATCATCTCCAAGTTCCCCTACTACAACGCTCTGAGAGACTGCTTGTCATGGTAATAATTTGATAGCTGATGGATAAGCCGACCTTAATTGGAGTGATTTGGTGCCAAATTAACCACTGTCTGTATATCATCCATCCCCGACTCCACCTGTTCAGCCTCCTGGTCAACTTGCGGCCTGCCAGACAAGCTGAGTTTGAGGAGATAATAAAGGAGTTTTCAGCCAAGCTGTCACTGGTCCCTTTACCACCACCCGGACAGCTACATGTGGTTAGAAAACACTTTTATCGTCACCCAAAACAGACATACCATAAAAGTTGTTAACTTCACACTTTCTGTATAATCTCTCAAAATTCTGTCTAACTATTTCCTTCTACCTCAGGCTGCAAACTTATCAGTCATCCCTTGTTTCTGTGTTAGTGCTTCAGCCTCCGTCCCCTCCATGTGGTTCTTCCATCAAGGGAGGATCAAGACAGCCCAGTTATCGACATCAACCTGCATCTGCCTTTCCTCTGCTTCACACACACAACACTGCTCCAGGTAAAAAAGCACACAGAGACCAGTATTATGTGGCATAAAAACACAAAAGTCTGTATTAATGGGAAATAGTGTAAACAGTAAGATAAAGTCCCCTGTTCAGCTGATGCTTTGAGACCCTCCTCTCTGCAGGTGCTGTCCTGCCTTCTTCAAGAGCAGAGGCTGGTGTTCTTCTCTGCTGACTGGGCCAGACTCACTCTGGTCACAGAGAGTTTGCTGCTGTACCTGCAGGTCAGTGCAAAAGGGACACTGTGTCTCACAACTGCAGTGATTCTGCTTTACTTTGAAGACATGTTCGAAAAGCTTTCTGCAGCGTTCCCTTATCTGTCGTCACTTCCGTTGACCTCTTCCAGCCTCTGTCATGGCAGCAGCCCTACGTTCCTGTCTTGTCGAGAGGAATGCTGGACTTTCTCATGGCGCCTACAGCCTTCCTGATGGGCTGTCACATCAGTCATTTTGAAGAGGTCGCTGCAGTGAGTACATCTACTTGCCGTCTCTGTTCAAGCCACGTACAACATCAAGAAAGTCTTGGCTTTGTGGCCTACAGCAAATCTGGCAAGTCTTACCTTTCTGTGCCAAGATGACGGCAGCCATGTTAGATGTTCCTCCCTACACACATGAGGGCAAATTATGGAATTGCTGAATTGTTGTTTGTTGGACAGAGATAATTGTTGCATGCATGATAGATTAACAAATATCCTTTCAGATTCTTCCAATAATGTCTTCGTCATTTCCCAGAGTCTGTTAGTCTCTTGGCCATGTGGATGACAGTAGATTTATCACAAGTATTGTTTAAGTCACAAGTGGTAGTAATTCAAATGGCGGGCCTCTTTTTGTAATCGTCTTGATTGACGTATTCAGATACAGTATGTACACCACAATGACTGTTTATTCTGGACTGCATTCATCTTTGTTCAGTGTCTTACAGAGGCTCAATTCACATGTTCAACAGTAGCCGTCTGTTAGTGTGACACAGCAGGGCACAGTTAGACTGTGCTGTAATGAATCGCACCAACTGTACCTACAATACATGTTTGTTCATGTTTGAGTATAGGAGACTGAAGAACTGATCCTGGTCAACATTGATGATGGCATCATTCAGTCGTCATGCTCTGAAACCATCGACCTCCCAGCTATTCCTCTGGCTGCAGCTGAGAGCTTTATATCAAGGTAACACACACACACACGCACGTATACGCACTACACACTATCAAAGTAAACAGCTTGCTGCAAATTCTGAACTCTTTTGATTTTTTTGTTTGTTTAATTTGACAAATACCGAAAAATAAAACAATTCAAAACACTCAGATCTCTTGTTTCAAAGCTGGAACTGATTTGAACCTGAAATCAAATGTCCTAACTGAATACCTACTAAATCCAATTAGAAAGGAAACTGGATTCCATCAAAGTCTGGTAAGGCTCTTTCAGTCTTGACGTCTTTGTGTGCAGGGCTGAGTGCCTCCAGCTTCATTATGACTTGGAGCTGTGTCATCTTGGGGCAGGCACAGATGCCAATGCCCTGCGATACCAACGCAGAGACTGGCAGACGCGCCTCAACACGCAGATACAAAATATCACCATGGAACTAGTTGTAAACATCTTCAGGTGTGTTACACTCACAGCTGTGTGATTCTGGGAAATAAAATGGTCAGTAGGTAAAGGTTTAACACAAATTAAAAGGTAATTTTGAAAATTATTTTTCAATCTGGATTCTATTTTAACGTGTTTTTGCATCAAAGTGACTAATCAGGACAACAGGTCAGTCCAGTATTGATTATTGTAATATATATAATATTAGATGACCAGAGGGAGAGCATCTGATTTTTTGACTCAACAAAAAGGATCTCATTCTTTAACAAATCATTTTTCTCGGCAGGGATCCTTTCCATAATGTTGTCAGATGCTAAGAAAACACATCTGAGCCTCCGTGGAAAAAATAAGCACTGTTAGTAGATGTAGATTGTCTGTTTTTCTAGTTTGTTTATTTGATTGTAGCCTTGTTTCGTGCCTGCTGGCTGCTGTGCTCTCACTCAGTACTGGACCAATTTAAGTAATTGTTGTCCCCATTAGTTAATTAGACACAAAAACTCTTGGAAAAAAACATCAAAGTTGCTCTTTATGATAAACTAGATACATTTGAGTCTGAATGAAACTTTTCTCTCTGTTTCTGTTTCTTTCGTCATATTCCTCTAACCATCTGTTTGTTTGTTTGTTTTTTTCATTAGAGGCGTCCAGGACTTTCTAAACCACGAACATCGAGTTTTTAACAGCGAAGAGTTTCTGAGGACCAGAGAGCCAGCAGACCAGTCCTTTTACAAGAAGGTACACTTACACATTTGCCTACACAGACATGCACACTTGCAGGAACACACATCAGTTTGACATTCTGTGCTGCGTGCTTCTCTTCATTGTTGTCCTCAGGTATTAGACACACATATCTTCCACTCATTCCTGCGAGACAGGCTGAACCGGAAACGAGACACCTTCAGCCGCATGGAGCAGAACATGCGTAACCATGCACACAGGTAGGATGCCATTTGTGAGGGACAAAGGTAACTAGGCAACACAGAGGGGATCAAAGTGCAATAGTAATCCAACAATATATGTGACTTTCCAAAACCAACAACCCAGCATTCCCACTGAACTGAGTGAAGCCTGTGTTTGAAAGTCTTTCTTTAGTGGCCTTTTTTTTTTTTTTTTTACTCGTTACAACAATCCTGTCAGTTTTAATGAGAACTACAAAGTGCAAAGAACATGGTTGGCGTTTCAGCCCAGTGGCTATAAACTATAAACAGTTCGATTTATGACATGGTCCAACAACAAGCTGTCGTAATTAGTTCTTTTCTGGCATCACCTGGTGCTTAGCCTGCAACTTGTTATATGGCTGCCTCAAAACTGTATTTTGCAAAACCTGGTAGAGCTGAAACAATTAGTTGATGTGTAGAGAATGACTTGGATTTTTTTTTCAGGCAAACATTTCTTAAAAAATTGCTGATTCAAGCTCCTTAAATGTGTTGAATTGCTACTTCTCTTTCTCATTTATAATTTTTGTTTTGTTTTGTTTTGTTTTTTTTTTGGTCTTGTACTTTTGGACAAAACAGGCAGTTTTCACTTTTTATCCAACAAGCTCTTAACTGACTGTTTGAGACAATTAGCAAGTTAATATATAATGAAAATAATCATTAGCTGCAGCCCTCAAGATGGAAAAATACAGCTTTCATTTAATTTTTGTATATTTCCGTCTGTGTGTTTAGAGAGTAAGAAATTCTCACAATGTAGGAAAAAGAAATCATCAGGTGGTAAAGACACTCATGTAGTCAATAACTGAAATGGGTGAAGTCCTCAAAGCTATAAAATAGTATCATTTTTTAAAAAAGAAAAAAAAAATTGTCTTTATATAATATTATTATTGACAAATTTTATAAAAAAAACTCTGCTAAAAGTTGCTGTATCTGATGTCTCTTCTTCGTCAGCCCAAACTCAACCCCATCATGCCTCATTCTCGTGTTTTTCCAGGAACCGTGCGATGACGGAGTCCCCTCGTCGTCCCCTTATGTCTGACTTGTCCAAGACTGGCTACAGAAGCTACACCAGCCCTGACGACAGACTGAGCAAGAGGCTGGGCGCAAGCCTGCCAAACCTGGACCAGCCTGTCAGTGACACTATGACCACCATCTGCCCCAACAGACCGGCCTCCCTCAGGAAAATGACTCCTGATATTGGTCAGTACTAAAAGAGGAAAGAGGTTAAAATCAGTTAGAAGTTAAACTGTTTCTAATGTCATTGTCACCTTCCAGGGTTGAAGTTTCCTCAGAAAGCTGTGAAGATTTTCCGGCTCCCAGAGTTTCCCCCTCCGTTGTCCTATCATTACGTCCAGAACTATTACTCTGACATGGCTGCTTCCCTGGGGAAGGCTATTAACGTCACACCACCTGAAGAGTCTGCTCTGCTGGCCAGGTACTGTGAGAAGAAGCTGATAGAGTCGGAAAAAAGTAACATCTGTGTGATCCTCGATCTTGTGTATTGTTTATTTAATCAGAAAATGCTCCTCCAGTTTATTGGTATATCCAGCACAGTAGTTGTGCTTATCTGTATATTTTTATATGTGAAACATTCCGGCTCGGATTCATTTGAACAAGTTTCACTTCATGAACCCAAAAACTGTTGATGACAGAAACACTCAACAGAATCTTTATTACAAAACAATGCAATAAAAGATCATGCAGGACCTGATAATTGCTCTGTCCTCTTGTTTGCTTAAGCTTCTGTTTAAACCGCTAATCTTGGAAGACAGGGTAAAGATCTGGCTTCACTGTCAGATTTTATGCTGAGTCATTGTTTTGTTTTGTTTTGTTTTGTTTTTTAAACTAGAAAGACAGGTTGTATTCCAGGAATTGTGAGGGTTTTTTTTTTTTTCGATTGTCATAGGACTGTCATGGGAATCGCACCACTCTACATTTGAGTAACATTATCTGCTGAAATAAATCATTGACTTTTTTTATTTAATATAAATTTTTGTTAGTTCTGCACAGATCTCAAATAAATCAACTGATTAATAGATGCTAAATGACCCAATTCTTTCAATGTCTGTCTCTCCAGGTACCATTACCTGCGCGGTTTGGTAAACACTGTGTCCAACAAGCGTCTGGAAGCACTGGAGGACTTCCAGAGTCTCTATAAAACTGACTCAGACATCTTCCCTTCTCAGATGGTTAAGTCATTGGTTGAGTCTCTGCCAGGAGCTGAACGGATTCAGGTCTGTCCAATATGACAGGAGACACCAACTGTGTCCTGCTATCAGGGTTATAATAATGTGTTTTACATTCATTTTTCGTTAATTGCATTAATTTAACCTAATTTTATTGGGGTCTGTAGCATATTAAAGGACCATACCACTGTTACTACAAGTCACTTTACTTTGTCAACATCAGCCACATAGGTTACTTAAACCCCACACATTTTTCCCAAAATAGTTTTATTTACAAGATATCATGTTTCATTTTCCCAATTCCTATTTAATAAATATTACAGAAAGTTCCTGAAAATGTGTGACGTTAGTTTGAAAGAACGTCTGTATCAAAATCCTTCTCGCTAATTTTCGAGCCAGGAAGGCGGCACTTGTAAAAAAACTATTTTCCCAGATGAAATAACTTTTGTCTCAGCAGCTCCGACTCCCCTCTCTCTCTCTGGCTCAGAGATTTTTGACCAATAAACACAGATGTTCTCTTCAGAAGGGGGAATTATGTATACTTAACAGCTTTCACATTGTTTTTATAGCCTGTTTAAAATGCAGTGTGAGATCTACTGAAGTATACACATGGTTGAATTTTTGCAGCATTTGCGGAAGATAGGCACAATCCCTGCTAATGGTTAGAAGTCAAAATTAGACTGGCATGGCCCGAGAAATATTAAATGTTATCCGACAAAGGCACCATAACAACCATAATGATCAGCAATGATCAACCTGATCCCTCCACAGGCAGACAAAAGGCCAGAGTTGAAACGGCTCATCAGTCGGGTCAAGAGGGACCAGGAGCGGGAACGTGCGCAACACGAAAACGGGCACGAGGAAGGCACCGTGAAGCGCTTCCAGCTGCCGAAAACATACATGCAGCTGGAGGAGTTTGTGAAATGCATCCAGGAATCCGGCATCGTAAAAGACCAGGGAACCATACATAGATTATTTGACGCTCTAACTGTTGGTAAGTAGTGCGATATAATGCGTATATTAACATGTGCATATATCTTTATACAGTTTATAGAATCTGTGTTATGTACATTGTAGCTTCGCAGTCATTAGAGCAGCTCAGGTCGTTTCTCATGTTTCAGATGCAACTGGCTGTTCTGTAGACATTTTTCTTCAACTCCCTCAGCGCACACACACACACACACACACACACACACACACTCATTCAAACCGAATATCCCCCTACACCCCCTCCTTCTCCTTTTTTCCAGGCAAACATTTATTCCTTGTGTTAATCATTACCTCACCCCCTCTTGAAGAAGGAAAGTTTCACATGTAGGTGTGTTTGGTGCTGTAGGTGCAGCCAGAGCTTCAGTGCACTCAGTGACTAATTTAAAAGTTGCATAATATTGAAAATGGCTATTTAAGTTGCTAATAATCCTTTTGGTAACCGTTCTTTCAAATTGATTTGCATTTTGGAGGATGCTCTCATCCAACAGGCTTGAACACAGCAGAACACATTACCATAGCAGGTAGTGCCAGTCACTGTGAGAGCCGTAGTGACCTGACAACATTCCTGAGCAAATGAGAAGCAAGTGGAAGAATTTAGAGTCTTAAGAGCTGTGGATTGAGCGAGGAGGGATATTTGTGTTAAATAACAGATAAGAGCGATCTGAGGAAGGGAGTTCAGAGAGAGGGAGCTCTGGTACTTTTTCAAAATGCTGACGTTTTAGTCCAAATCTTTCCTCAGGAAGGCGTGTTGAAGCAAAACCTTATCGTGGCCTCCACATTATGTTATTGGAAAAAGGCACTTACATCCTGCTGGTTATGACGAGCACGCATAAAGTGTTCCTCTTATCCTCTGTCCTCTGGACGTCCGGTTTCTTTAATCAAAGCTACAATTATCAGCTCTAAAAATCCAAACATTTGTTATCCACAGTGGGAGTTTTTTTGAGGTAAAACTGAGGAAAACAGATTTGGAGTAATATGAAGTCATTGTCCTGTTGTGTTTGTTTGAAGTCATAACGAAACTGAATTGTGTCCTCTTGCTCGTGTGACTTTCATTATTTGTTGAACAAGACATCAACCTCGCTGACCACTCTTTATTTCTTTAAATGTTTTTATATTTGTTCATTGCTTAGTACTTCACCCTGAGATAGAATATATTAAATGTATAATACTCCCAAACAGAAAGACTTTTGTGACTTCACTCTTGGTCAGTGGTCTGTGTCTGCATGGGATGTTGTTTGCCTGTGCATGAGCACATAGACTGTGCTGTGTGTTGTCAGTGTTGTAATACAGTGAGGATGAAAACCCCCAACTGCAGGCATGCTGGCAGATAAAACAGCTTTGAATGAGAGAGGACGGTTGGACCGTTTGGCTTCCAGGTGTGTGTGTGTGTGTGTGTGTGTGTGTGTGTGTGAGAGAGAGAGAGAGAGACAGAAGCAGAAGCAGAGCATTTGTATAAATGCTGCTCAGTCAACCATGTCTGAGAAAATGAAGATCAAAATGTAGTCTTAGGAACTCAGTGTCACAAGTCATCATAATACATACAAATGATTTGCTTTGAAAATGTGTGTGTTTATGTGTTGCAGGTCATCAGAAGCAGGTTGGTCCAGAGTTATTCAGAGTCTTCTACACCATCTGGAAGGAGACTGAGGCCGAGGCCCAGGAGGTCTGTTTTCAATATACAGTACTGGCCTCATTCTTTGCAGTTACATTCACATTCACAGCATACAGGGTTTGTGTGATACATAGATAGAAAATCTGTATTTTCATGTTCATCGCTTGAGCACAATTAAAGGCAAAAGCTCATTATACCTCTGCTTATCAGCAAAAAGTCAGCATCATTAAACAGCATTACATGTGCCTTGTATTGGTTTAGTTTATATGTAAATGTAAAATTTGTGAGACAGGAGGAATGTGTTACTGTATGATGTCACACGCAGCTGAGACGGTGTTTTATGCATAAATCATGAGTCTGAAAAATCTGTTAAATGTTTAAAGTTGCAGTCGTTAATTGCTGCTAACAAGTTAGAGGCAAGTCATAGCATAAGGCATTAACAGCTAATCAGCTCATACTGACGTCACCTGACACTAAGAAGCGCAGCGTAGACCAGCCAATTAGGACGGAGAGTACAGAGGGTGTCACTGATAGAGCAAATAGAATTTGACCATCCTGAATACAGAGGCATGATGGGAAAAACAGATCTCGCAATACTCCTAGACCACATCGCTTACTAACAGCTGTCTGTAGGTATTATGACATTTTTTCGAAATAGAACTTAAAAAGTTGTTAATGTTTACCCCAAAGTTACCAAATCTGACTGATACATGCACTTGTAAATTAAAAACATATTAAATATATTTATACTGGAAAAAAGGAATATCTGAATCATGTATGAGCAGACTTGAGTGTCCAATCTGACTGCTTAATGTGGCAGGTCTGCAACCATAATATCTTATTTTTTGCAATATGTGAGCTCCAAGTAAACTGCACTGTAACTACACAAAATAATTAAACAAAGCAAATATATTTCAAAGTCCATTTTTCCATGAGTTGTTTGAGATACAAAGACAAGATTTAATGTATTATAACTTTTTATGGTGTTCAGTGCACGTGGCTGTGCCATTTTAGCAATCTTTACACAAATTGCATTGCCGTGGTAAGGCTCAGTTCTGTGTGTTTGACCAGTTCTCGCCCTTGAAACCAGATCATTTCATAACTGAGTTGAATTTGCTTAGCAAGCACTGGGACAATGTCCTGAAATGAAGCCAATAAAGATCTATATTGGTGGAGAAGATTTTCTGTGAGTCAGCTAACACATTTTTATGTGATTATCAGGTTTGCTTGCCAGTGTCTGTCTTGGAGCACATTGAACCCAGCGAGTGTGTCTTTAAGCTGTCCTCCTCTGTCAAGACGAGCCGCGGTGTGGGAAAGATCGCCATGACTCAGCGACGGCTCTTCCTGCTGACCGACGGACGACCGGGTTATGTGGAGGTGGCGCAGTACCGAGAATTAGAGGTGAGACAAAACAAGATTATAGTGAGCAGAAGAACTTTGGCATGTAGAGAAACAAAATGCTTTAAATCTGGACTAGAGGCTTGAAAAATCCAGATATGTGCCCTCAGAGCATCATGTATGTCGATCCTGTTTAGTGATCAGTATCCCGTCTTTCCCTGCAGGAGGTGAAAGTGTCCTCGGCTCCCTTCCTGCTCCTGCGAATCCCCAGCCTGAAGCTGCGCGTTCGGGGCCGTAAGGAGACATTCGAGGCCAATTTGAAAACAGAGACTGAGCTTTGGAACCTGATGGTCAAAGAGATGTGGGCTGGGCGCAACATGGCCGACCAGCACAAGGTAAAGCTGTAACCGAAGGCTGCGTGTGAGTCAATAAGAGTATACATGTGAGGGAGAAAAGAGAGAGAATAATTTGAATATTTATCATGTGCCTTTATTACTCATGTTTTTTCTTTATCTAGGTATTACTTACACTGTGTGCGTGTGTGTGTACACGCCAATATGCATGGCAGTCATTTTAAACCACAGGGACCTTTGTGTAGGTGTGGTGTGACTGAAATTCTGTGAGGCGCGCGTGAGCATAAATACACACGCTTGAACAAAGACAGCGAGTTTCCTTCGTGAAAACAGATGATGTAACTGTCTCTCACTCCTCTTGTTTCTCTCTTTTACTTTTAGCGTGCTAGTGCTACAATGTTTTCTTAAAAAAGATCACAGAATAACTCAGAATACAAAACTGTCACAATATAGCGCCCACAATAGAGAGATTCTGCAGTACAATGCAAGACAGTCGTAGATAAAACATCAGCAACATGCAAAAAAGTGGATAGAGTCTTAGCTTTGAATCACCTAAGACACACACACACACACACGCTGACTGTCCATATCTGCCATTATTTCAATACAAAATATAAACTTGCAAAAGGCTGAGTTGTCAGATTGCACATAACTGACAATATTTGTCGTAAAGTAAAGACTCTGGTAAGTTAAAAATACTAAAGTGAATCCTTCAGCATAAACTTGTGTCACTCCTAGTTGTAGATGTACATCCAGCTCGACTGAAGCTTGTCTGCTTCTTTAAGTAGCACCCTGAAATAATGTTTTTTTTTCCTGTTTACATTGTGATTAAATGTGTGCCACTATTAAATGGCAACACTACAATTTTCTGGTCTTGCTTTATCCAGTTTTGTTTTTTGCTTTTTTATTTGGCCATCTTTGTTTCACAGACGCCACATCTTTTTGCCTTTCTGTGAAGCACTTATTCAGTCTACTGTCCCGCAACATGCTGCATGTGAAGTTTATATGCAATTTCAAATGGATCTTTGTCTCCAGGACCCCCAATACATGCAGCAGGCGCTGACCAATGCCTTGTTAATGGACGCGGTGGTGGGCAGCCTGCAGAGCAGTAAGGCCATCTATGGTGCTTCCAAGCTGGCTCACTTTGACCGCATCAAGACAGAAGGTAAAGGAGGGTGGTGGTGATGATTGCTGTAGATTTGGTTGCTTTGCTGCTATTAAATCCATCATTTTTGTCACTTTAGAAGCCATTTCAAATTCAGGTTTCAGTTTTCTGATACAAAGAAATGCAGCAACTGTCGGCTCTGTTGTGGAATGACTTGGTTTCAGTTTAAAATTTGCATACTAAGGATTTAGTTCAGATTTATATGAGATCATTTGGGAACTTTTTATTCCTCAGCACATAATGACTCTTCAGAGGCTGTGTGGAGATTTTAATTGGCTTTTGGGGGCTTTTCAGTCTGTTTATGCTTTCACCCCCTGTGAAAGGTTAGTTAGTTACCTCTCGTTAACGCTGGTCTGTGTGTTTCTAGTGCCGATGATGGTTCCCAAGACAACAGCAGAGACACTGAAGCACAAAATTAACCCCTCGCTGGAGTTCGCTGCACCTCAGGCTGTAGATGTTCTGCTGTACACACCGGGTAGGAACACATGCACACACGCGCACACCCACACACACACCTTGGTCCTGAGTGAATCCTGTACGCGTGCAGTCCCTTCAGTGTTCATATCATAACTGTGATGACAAATGTGTCAGGTTTCTCTTTTTCTCTCAAGGCAGTTTCACAATCCACAGTTTCAACTGTGACACAAACACACAGTCTGACACATATACACACAACCTTTGCTTTGTCATCACCTCTCTGTCTCTCTCTCTCTCTCTCTCTCTGTCTGTCTCTCTCTCTCACTCTATGTCAAACATAAAAACAGTCT
>JAQLOL010000008.1:9332762-9349142 GCA_029783665.1 Naso thynnoides | reverse complement strand
CCCGCTTTGCCCTGCCAGTATATCTAATGTGAACACAGAGCGCTCCCCTCCACACAGCATTTCCACTCCAGCACAGCGACCGAGGGGGCTTGTCTGCTGGGCAAACTTGAGTCAACGCGCCGAGAGAAACACACCGCCTGGATTCATGTGGCACCTCCACGCTCGCAGCCCTTTCTCACAGACTTTTCCCAGTCATTCTCGGTGCGATAGAAGCCCATTTTGCTTTTGAGGGGGAATGTGTTTGTAGACACCAATAGTTGAGTTGCAACCATCAACCGCCCAGTCATTAAATAGCCGCGGATCCATGCAGGGGAGTTTAACCAGCAAGCCGGCGTGCCAGTGATTATGCCGCCGCATGCCAACTGTGGCACACGTGCCAAAGGTTGCTGACCCCTGATTTAGACAGTTTTTGTACGAGCTGCTTGAGTCCAGACAACATGAAACTCATTTGAGAGCTTTTGCATTATTTAAATGAAAGTAAAAGTTGCATGCTCCTGGGGCTCACGGTAAGAAAGCATCATGAGTGATGCCAGCTAATCTTGTTCCAAGTATTAATGTAGCGAACCAGGTGTTTTGGTAGTTGCAGGATGTTTAACTGCCTCATTGGACAGTATCAGCACGTACATGCCCGTGACATCACATACAGATAAAACTGTTGTGCTCAGGTTTATTTTTCGCTCTTGTTGCTTTGCTTCAGTCAGTGTCGGCTTTATCTCCAGCATGCAAGCACATGTTTTAGGGAGTGTAGGGTATGTTTTGAATTGTTGTAATTCCCCTTAAATCCAACACATTTTCAGTTTAAACACTGACTTCCATAAGAAAATAAACAAGTAAAAGTTGGCAGGAGTGCTTTAAAGCTCTTTGGAGGATGTTCAAGGTAAATGAGGTTAAGGATGAGTGTGAAGTTTTAGGGTGCCTCTCGGGACTGTGCTAATCACAGACCTCCACCACAAGCATGCAGGTCACAGTCACATGAAATATGTTAGCCAGTGTGTGTGAGGGAGAAACAGACACGCCATAATGTTTGGACACAGTTCACTATCAGGGCACATATTAAACAGCTGGACTTTACTCTAATTTCAGCAGTAGTTCCTTGAAGCATGACCGAATGATATAAACAGTCATTCACAGAGTTCTCTGTTGGTTGAGTTTGAATCTGTAAAGACAGAGATGATATTATGTGTCCTGGTGTTGAGAGGAAAGTGCGCAATGCAGCCGAGTACCATAGTTTATGAGACAATGTTACCACCTAGTGGAAAAAATAGGCATTGCACAACAATTTTCCCCTGCTGTTTTCTGTATCGTTAATTTAAATCTTTGGTATTATTATTATGTAACATTTACCATAACATTATTATTTGTTTTGTTATTTGTCATATTTATATGTTATTTAAAATTTTTGGTAACACTTTCCATGAAGTCTGTCTCAATAAAGCATTAAAGTACATTATGAACATAGATAACACATTATAATGCATTATGAACACTAAAAATGTGTTATGTGGTGTTGGTTAAGGTCAGGACTTTAACCCTAACCTTCCTTAAAACATATGATTATAAAGCACCATTGGTGCATTATAACGCTTTGTAAATATGTTCATAATGCATCATAGTTATGAATATTAAAAAGTGTTTACCAACTTTTATTTTTAACCCTGTGCTCAGGTCACACTATCTTAGATCTCAATCTCAAAATGACTTTCTGGATAAATTAATTGTAATTTACACTTTGCATGCTGACTTGTGTTGGAACAGCCTATTTTAGATTATCCCGGCCTTCTATATAGAAAGGAAGCAATCAAGCAACCAATGATTATTTTCACCATATGTTAATCTGCCAATTATTTTCTCAATGAGTCAATGACTAATTTGGTACCTAAATGTCAGAAAAAAGTAAAAACGAAGACTGGCCAAGAGCAAATGCACGGCATGTTAAGAGCAGACAACCACCTCGACGTGTACGTAACTCCTGCTGTCTTCCTCTCTCTCTCTGTTTGCAGAACTGCATGCTGGGAGTTGATACAGACCAGGTCTGGATGGGCTCTGAGGACTCTGTTATCTACATCATTAGCATGGTGTCCATGGTCTGTAACAGACAGCTGACTGAACACAGGGCGGAGGTCACCGGACTGGCACTTGACACGGACAAATACAGGTAATACACACACATGCACATCTCAAAGGAAATGCTAGCTTTTAATGCCCTAAAGGCAAATTCTGCTGTTTATGGCCTTGTTGTTGCATAGCTGTGTTTGAACTTTTGCAATAATGTGTCCTGAGTTTTTACGTTAGTAAACTGAGTTGCATTAACTGAGCTGGAGTTAGAACCAGCTTCAGTCCCTGTCACAGATGTGTGTTTAAGTTGATTCAGGATGAAATGAACGAGTGCTCAAATGTAAATAGAGAAAAAGAAAAAGAGAAACCTTTTACTAATGCATTTTTATTTTCAGCCAGAGGGTGGCGTACTCTTGCAGTGCGGAGGGAAGCGTCATGGGGTGGGACGTCTCGACACTACAGGTCAGTTTCAAACCAGGCGGCGTGAACTTAAACAGAAAATTGTTTTAAAAATACCACGGCAAGCTTTCACTGTCTGAAAAGGTCAAATTGTGATAAAATAATCTTGAGTTGTTTGTTTACAGGCTTAAAACTAATTTGTTAATTCAAGCATGAACTGGTTGGAGCCGCTCCCGCTGACTGTTCCTCCCCCTTCTACCAGTTTGTAGATTAGATTTCTATAATTGTGATTCTTTGTGTCAAACTCACTCAGGTGAAGAGGCACTTTCGCCTCTCCTGTGACCGTCTGCAGTCAGTCTCCAGCTGTAATGGAACGCTGTGGTGCTGTAAGTTTCACACTCAGTGCACAGAGAGCTTTCGAATTGATGGTGGAAATTAAATACTCTGTCTCTCTCTCTGTCTCCAGGCTCTAGGGACAACATAATGGAGGTGTGGAGGAACGGCTCAGTGAAACATCGTCTGAATCTACCTGAACAAAAAAAAGGATCCACAGCAACTTTCAGCTCTATACTGTTGATGCCAGAGGTACATAAACACAAATAATATTTGAGTTCCCCCCTCTGACATCTTGGTGTGATTCGTTGCATTTGAATCTTTTTATTCCTCTTTGTGTGTGTCTGTGTGTGTCAGATCGAGGAGCTGTGGAGTGTATGTGTGGACTCTGGGGAAGTTTGCATTTGGCACATTAAGGACACTAGCAAACCATTTCACCGCGTGACTCTGCAGGACTGCACCGGATCTCACTGCATGATCAAAGTTAAAAACCAGGTTAATAAAGACTTCGAATGCACATACACACACATTACACACATAAATCACTTAAAGATGCCCTTTAATCCTGGCCGTGACTTCCTTTTTCTCTGCAGGTGTGGGTTGGCGGTGTTGGCCGCAGTTCTGCTAAAGGGAAGATTTACATCTTGGACATTGAACGCCACCAGGTGCTGAAGGAGCTTCACGGCCACAACGATAGGGTGACGGCGCTCTGCTCTGCTGAGGATCGTTACGTCCTCAGCGGAGCTGGCAAACTTGATGGAAAGGTCGCCATCTGGAAGGTGGAGTAGATGGTCGACTGTCCATAAACGAACAAATTCTAAAGTTGGAGCCCAAAGTTCGTAAGGCCGTCACGCCTCAGACTGAGGATCTGTGGAGAAAGGGGCAAAGTTTTTTTGGAAACCTCGACTTCCCTTGCATCTCAGAGATATGAAGGAATCGCATGGCAGTTAGATAAAGCAATAAGTTTACATTAGGTGACTCCACCTGATCAACTTCTCCTGCCTGCAGAGATGTGGTGATTTGCAGTTAGAAGTACTTTTAAACTTATATATTTTTCCAGAATATGAAGGACAAATGAAGACTGCAAAGAGCAGCGAGGGCTGCTCAATGTTTTTTTAATCCAAAGTGCTTCACTTCACTGACGTTTTTTAAAATTCTAGTGTTGTTATACTTTATTTAATACTGTACCTTTTTTACATTGAGTTTAATCACACTAGTATTATATTATGTGGGAACATTTTGTGAGCATCGCTTCAATCTGTCTTTGAGGTGAGTCCCTGCAGAACAAATGAGTCACACTACCCTGCCAACCAAACTCCTGTGGCTGGAGATTTCACCATCACTGTAGGAAAAACCCTGGAAAAAGTTTATTTTAAAGGAAGTTATGCTTTAACAGACAAAGGAAGATACAGACTTAGGAGCTGGACTCAAACTTGAGACACAGCGATGTATTTTTAGCAACAACTGGAATTGAATCTAAACACAAAATAAGGACTAACTCCACAGTGTTTTGCCCTTGTATTTTATCAAAATACAATACTTACCTCATTGTCAGACAAGGTTTCAATATTTGTCTTTATTTTCCTACAAGGTTGGTTTTAGTCTGTGTTACTGGGTAGATTTGAACAAAAAATTTTTAAAGTCAAAAGATGGAGCTTTAAATTTCCTTTCATGTTAAATGCTATTTATTATCTGCAGATATTTGTGCCCTGTGCATTTTATATTGATTTTCAGCTAGTTATTATTACAGTAGTGTTATTCGCATGAACAGGTTGGACTGAATTTTGCTTATTTGCACCTTTTCCATCTTTCATGGCCATTTTTTCGCCATAAAGTTAACCATCTGGGAATCTTGAACAATCAAAGTCAAGCAGGATCATTTTTGTTTATACCTGAGGTTCAGTTTTTCTTTATTAATGTATTAATTCACTGTATATAAGTAGTGAACATAAATGTAAGATATATTTCTGTTGCAAACTAAACTAGGGACAATACAAACATCTCAAACATTGTCGTATTTTGTTTTATGAATATTGTCTTCCCTTGACTTTTTATATGACTTCATATGAAACTGTATAATATCTCCTAAACTGTTAACAAAACTCTCTATTATTTAACCAACAGTGAACAAAACAAATACACACTTTCAAAAGAAAATCTTGGGTTTGTATTTATTTTTGACCAAGTGTCACTTTACCCTCTATGCCAGAGGTACCAAACTGGTAAATATTCCAAAGCTTCTCCAATATTTTTTCTAAATTCTAATACAATATTTTAAATCATAAAAAGTCATTTTAAAAAGTCATCATAATCATTGCAGGACTTTGTGCTATGTAAAAAACAAAAAACAGAAAAAAACAAGCTGCACTTCCAAAAGTTAACCAGAAGATGGTGCTGCTTATTTCCAAGACAAGTTAAAGTAGACATGTTTGCCGGTTACAGTTGATGAAAGTTTATTTTCGCAGATCAGAACAATCAGTAACACTGAAGCAGGGCAGTTTACTTTATCAGCTGATTTGCCAGTTAATTTTCCTTTGTCTACAAAATGTTAGAAAAATGTCCATCGCGATTCTCAAAATCCAAAGTGTGTCATGTATGTCAAACAAAAGAAACACAAAAAAGTTCATATTTGAGAAGACATGAGCTTTACAGCAAACACAGAAGCTGTTTGACTCCCTCCTCTGAGCTGCAGGATGTGGAGAAAGAAGGATGTAACGTAAATCTAGAACAGACTGATCAGGTGTTCCTGAGCCAAACGACCTGCATAGCTGACGCTACATGAATGACCTCTGACCTCCCTGTGGAGCCATTTGAGCTGTTTTCACACCATGCCCCCTTTAAACTCCCTTACAGACTATTAAATAATGTGCTTGTGGCTGTGCATTTGTACGTATGCACGCTGCAGTCGCATAACTGCACGTTTATGCTGCTGCTGTGCTGAACATTGTGTTGTTACATAAAGCCATTAGCAGCCGTTAATCTCTCACTGTGCAGGTCCACTCATGCCTCGGCTGCGGGGGAAGATAAGTTGTTTTCTGTGTCTCCTGCAGCTCTTAATCAGTTTCCTTTAATCCATAAACTTTTACTCACAGGAAGCAAGAGCTGTATTTATGAGGAAAAAACACAATTGCACAATTGTGCTGCAAGTCAAAACCTGTCTTGAAAAATTTGGGTTCTCAGCAGTAACTGGTCAGCAGAGGCACAGAGCCCTGCGGCACACCGCTACAAAGATATAAGTTCCTTTTGAACCTTATTAGCCCTGTAGCAGCTAGTTCAGCCTTTTCTGCTTCAGTGCTATTTTGGACTTTCTGTGGTTGCTCACAAAAAAAACAAAGCAAAAGACAAAGCGGCGATGTTGTCTGTGGAGGGACCGTGTTTTGACTGCAATTAATAAATGTAAATAAATAAAATGAAATGGCAAAATCAACAGACTTCCTTACTCTCTCTTTAAAGCCTCCAAAGCCCCTTAAAACTACAAAAAAATGTTACGGATTTTAACGTATCATTGACAAAATAAGCGACAATTAAAGTAACAGCTCTGAAAAGACACAACTTCAGTTATTACAAAGAGTTTAACACTGGAAACCTCCGTTCATCTGCTTTATCCGAGCTGTGCGGTCGTGGTCTGCTCACATTCAGCTGACAGTAACGATGACATAAGCAAACGACCTCACAACTGTCATCACATTTAGATTCCAGCTGATCTCCGGGAGTCACAGGATGGAATCAAACCTGTGGCTGCTGCAGCCAGGACACAGCCTCTGTACAATTCCCGTTCTATCAAGTAAGCTACCAGGGCGCCCCTCATTTAGGCCTTTTTATAATTCATATATTGATCATCATCATCATCATTGTAGACTGGATTTTTTACAGAACAAAAAGTTACAAAGTGCTTTACATGGTTGAACCAGGATCGAAACATTTCAGGTGATCAGACAATTCAAAACTATAGAATAATAAAAAATGGGGAAAAAAGGATTCCAGACTGCTTTGACATGAACAGTCACAGGTTACATCCCTGCTGAGATGTTATTGTCAGATTCACAGAGATTTACAGCAGATTACATAATCCCTTTGTGTTTGTGCAGGTTGCGACAGACCTGCAAAGGGATTTAAATACAACCTATATCAGGGTAACACAAACAACATGTCAGTGATGTTTTTAGACAGACAGATCTTTAACTCAAGATGATTTTGGTGGTCATGTTTAAATCAGTTCAGTTTCTACTTTATTCTTGCTTTACTGACACTGAATGTGCAATAACAGATATTTTTACTTGATCAATAAAACACTCCTTTCTCTGTCACTTGTCTCCGTCACTCACTTTTTCTTTATTTCATGTTTCTGTCTGTGTTTTGGATTAAGTTCCTCCTCAAATGTCATCAGTATGGATGATCATGCACTGGGAGAAAACAGCCTTCAAGACTTCAACTGTGTTTTGCTCCATTGTTTGCCTTGTTTACTTCGTGATTTGAACATCACTGGGTGTTGCAAGAGGAAATTGTAGCTGTCACGGAGGCTCGACCTACCTGAGCTGTTGGGTAGCCCAGGCAGGCAGGAGCCACACAAGTATGAACCCAAGAGGTGCAGTTTATCTGTCAGAGCTTCAAATGTGGGTGTATTTCAGCCTTGAAGCTAGTTCCTGCACAGACCAGCCTGCATTCAAGTTACAACAGAGTGTAGTGGGCGACGCATCATTCTGATTTGTGCATTTTTCAAAAAGAAGCTCCCTCTCAGGGCTGAAGTGATAAGTGACTTTCACAGCGACGGCAAGAAGAATTACACCACAGGCACTGCATGAACCCTGACCTTTGACGCTGACGAACCTAGGCGTTGATATTATAAACTCTTTTGGATCTTTTGCATTTACAGGCGCACAAGCAAAATTCATTAAAGCTGTAGTGTGCACTGCGAGTTTAAAAGTGTGCTGGCCTCCTGTTGACGTGCTGAAGATATGGACCCTAATCAGCATAACTGCTGAATTGTGTATTTCAGCACAATGCATTACCGAGCTGTGATGATGTGCTATTTTTTTTCCCTTGATCAGTATCTTTTTCTCTTTTTTTTGCCGTGGTGTCTTTAAAGAGGTTTTCATGATCAACTGCAGAGCTGAAGCAGTAAGTAGTTTAATCAGCCAACCTACTTACTTAAAAGCAGCAAAGTCATCCTAAAAAACTCTGTTGAACGTGAAGGTCTTACATCAGATTTATTTTAGATACAAATCCTAATCTTTTATCCAAAATATCACTATTGTTGTTTATACTGTTTTACATGTAGGCTAAATCTTGATGCGTCCCGTAATGTTCGCACTGTGCATCATGTTTATCGTCTGTGTTTTGTTTGTTTGTTTTTTGGTTCCTATTTTATAACCACCATCTTAATGTATATTAGATAATCTATGACTATATTCACTGTTCCTATTCCCATGCAGTATTTGTGCTGGTATAAATTCTGCAAAAACAAATATTTAAAGCTGGTTGTTGATAATCGTTACTCCTTTTGACTGCACACAAGACACACATGCATTTAATATTTGTTTGTATGTGTAATAGTTCTATATTTATTTTTATCTGTATTTGTTAACTTTTGTTGTCCTTTAAAAAAATGCATTTGTATCTCTACTTTCCTGCAAGTTTTTGTTTGATCTTTGTTAAAGTCAAACCTTTGTCAAATTCCTTATATGTGGACACACACTTTGCTAATAAATCGGATTAATGTTGTTTGTTCTGTATGGGAAATGGTTTTTGCACCTGTGTTTTTTAAAATGGGACCTAAAAGGAAAAAAAGTTAATGGTAAAAGAAAGCAGTGTAGCTGTCAGATAATGAAATGTAGTTGAGTAGAAGTACAAAGTAGCATAAAATGGAAAACTCAAGTAATGAACGTCAACATTTCAGTTGTACAAACGTACCTACTAACTTTTAATCACAGAATATTTTGACGGTATTCCCCTTTAAAAAAAAAATCAGCTTCTTTGTATACCACCGCCACGGCCCCGCCCCTTTATGCAAACGATGCGTGACATCGGCGGAAGCCAGCGCTACGTCTGTTCTTCCGACAGATATTCCTTTAAAGGCGTATTTAAAGCCCTGGCTTCAGTTGCAGGGGCAGCGGACAACCAATGCAACAAAGCTGCTGCAGAGCCAGGCGACTCTCCGACCGCTCAGCGGACATAAGCACGGAGCCGGCGGCTGACACGACCCGGCGAGGTGAGCTCGGTGCCCGGCTGACATACAGGCGACGAGAGGGGACGGATATTGAGCATTTTCTAACGCTGTCGGTCAGCTCCGTCAAGCGGTAATACAGCATCTCAGGTTGCTGCTGCAGAGAGAGAAGGAGGAGGAAGAGGAGGAGGAGAAGGAGGAGGAGGAGAGGGAGACATGTACAGTAGTTTCTGCAGGCCTGTGTCAAAAACAACAAGAGAGGAGAGGCTGGAGGTGCAGACAGCCTGGGACGCGTCAGGTTGCATAATTAGGTTGCTCTAATTAGAAAGTGTTATAATTAGCATGCCACCATGAGTGGTGCTTACACAAAGCAGGTAAAGAAGGTTGAAAAACAGAGGGCGGTTTGAAGACGTCGGTAAAAGAAGTTTATGTCCTTCATCACTTGGTAATTAGGAATGAGCAACTGTGGGGAAAACAGGAGCTTCAGGCATGTTTGGATTCCGATTCTGGGCTTGGCATTGAAAATTGAAGATAGAGGACTGGGAGTGCCCTGCATTGCAAACATTATTCATCTGTGTTACCACTGTCATTACCTGTGAAGTCATCTTTGCTCTTTAAACTCATTAATTAAGAATTAAGTAATTTAAGGAATTAATGAATCAGTTAAGTCATTTCTTAAGCAAAAGTATTCAATGATATATGTGTGCAGCATCCTCACTGTGAGCGTTATATGTGTTTTTATAACAGTAAAATGAATATATTTGCTTTTAGGCTCGGGGTCAGATAAACAAGAAATCCAAGATGCCACCGTCCTCTGAGCTTGTGAAATTGTTCAGCTATTTTTTTTTTTTTAAACTGGTCACTGGCAGTTTACTTAATTTAATTCAACATTTTGCTTGTTTGTGTGTCCTGATTTATTGGCACCCGCTAGTCTTTTTTTCAGCAGGGCACATGAGAGATTAAGAGCAGATGTGTGTATTTGCTCTTGCATTGGGTTTCTGAGCTGACTAATTGGTCTGTGAGTGTGTGCGTGTGTTTGCACTGCGCTGGGTTTTTACTATTTGTCTTGTGTGTGTTCAGATACGACTGCAGGGCTTAGGATTGCAGCCTGGACCAAAACAACAAACGCCTCAGCCCCATTTATGAAGCTTTCAAGGCCTTTTGGTGAGTGCGCACACTCAGAAACACCACAGAGATAGCAACTAATTTGCTTTTATTCATTCTCAGCATTACAAAATCCTCCTTGTGTGTGTTATTTTGCTGTTTGGTGTAGTAAATCAGCCTGCACGAAAACAAACCAGCGGTTCCTGAGAGAGATGTAAATGGCCAGCAGATGTTCTTCCTCTGTTGTCTTAAAAGTTTAATGTGTTTTTATTCAGCTGAAAACCACAACCAGCATGAGCAAAACAGTACGAAACAGGCGTGCAGTGTCTCAGTTTTGGATCAACCTACAAGATTTAGCCACACAAACACATCTACATTGTGCACACTTCCTCCTTCAAAAATCTCTTTGTGTCTGCCTCTGGCTTTCGACATGTCGCCGTGCCGCCTTGGTTTCAGAACTACCAGTTCAGCTGAAGTGAAAGCGATCGACTTCCTCATGACAAAGTGTTTTCTGACTATCAACTGCTGCTGAGTAAGCATTGGGTTATTACCGCACTGTCAACCGCACCAAATGTAGCCAGACACCACTGGTCACACGCAGATGGTCACATGAGCTCAAACAGCGTCATGCAACAAAATGTACATTTGCACGGATGTCGTGCAAACAGAGCATACACCCCCAAAATGCATACGCTCACACGGAAGGGCTTTTGACTCACATGCAAATATTCTGATGCTTTGCATAAACTTTTCATAAATAATGTATTAATAATGTGTAAGTGTGCTACCTTTTATCCCAGCCTATAAGCAGTCAGCCTGTATCTGTGCTGTAATGCCCCCTACATGTGTTGCACACGCTGTTCTAGATCCATTGAACCAAACAAACACACGATACATCAACGATGAACGAGTCAAATCAAGATTAAGATTTCCATCTGAAGTGTGGGATCTTTACTTAAAAAAAAAAAAAAAAATCAATGGTTTAGAGGTTCAGCCATGGCTCGAACGCACAAAAAACAAACTGAGAACTTGCTCCTGATCTGTTAATGGTTTCCTCACCACATGAAGAAGCTTGTGATGCTCTGTGGGAGCAGTCGTAACTTGAAGGTTTCCCAAAACAATGCACTCTTCATGCAACCTGAACACCCCCCTTTCTTTTTTTAAGTCCTCACTTACTGGCAGAACTGTCCAGTAAGGGCCACAAAATTAAAAAAAAAGAAAAAGTACCTTAAGAGTTTTCATTTGTTTTGAGTATGTTTTTTATTAGACTGACTCTCTGGATGTAGACTGTGGGTGACTATTTTAGTTGGTGTTCTCCTTCCTGTATGTCAGTATGTTGCAAAGGCACTGTTGCGTCATCTTGCTTTAGTGCTGCCCAAATCAATCCTGACTGGTTTAAAGAAATACTAAGAAATCCGAGGTTTTTTCCCCTCTATGGCAGAATGATAAACGCTGACTTTTTATATGCACCAGTCTTCATTTTCTCTCCCAGCAGTTGTTGCAGGTGTGTGATTGGCTTGATCTGCTCCTTCCTGTAGGGTGATATAGCCTGAAAATTATATTGCGATATTTTTAGGCTAAATCTCGATGCACAGTATGTATCTTGATGTTGTAAAATCTCCTCAAAAGAACTTCACTGATGCTAGAACTGGGAGACAGATTCAAACATTACAATTTTTTCAACCAGATTCCCCCTCTGGTGTGAGAATGTTATAAGAATGACTGCTGGTCCTTTGAAAAATTGGCACAGTTCCATTTTTGATCAACAAACGTTAGTAATGTGGATAAAATGACTAAGTGGGCAAAAGCAAGTATTACAACAAGTAGAACTGTCTGATATTTGAGAAAAAACCATCACTTTACTTTAATGAAGCCATTAAAATAAGAGAGCAATAGAGAGCAGACAGATCTTTGTAATGATATGTCTCTATATTGCCAAACCCTACTTTGCTGGATGATGTCACATTGTGCTGCTGCAGTAGCTAAAAAGTTTTGCCGGACATTGAAGTGATAAAAGCCAAATGCAGCTCTTCTTTTTGCTTCAAAACCCTCCAAATTAAGTTTTGAGTTACACAGCCTGGATTATGTTTCCCCTTTTGCTTTCTTTGCCCATTTTGTCTCTGTCCATCACATACACGCAGCCGATCTGGCTTCGTATCCTGAACTCTGATCCTGTTTGTTGATAGTCCACTTCCTACTGGTGTGAAGTTCTTGTACACAAACCTGAAAGAGAGAGAGGGCAAAGAAAAGAGCGAGCGAGCTTGTTTTTCCCACCTATGATCAGAGAGCAACACCGTGTGTTTATGTGCGTGCGTGTTTGTCGTCTCAGTTACATGAAAGCTATCAAAAGCTCGCCTTATCTCCACCAGATCCTACACACACACACACACACACACACACTTGTTGCAGTAATAATTGTGCTGATGGGGTCACAGTATTCAACAGCTGCAGGGAAAAGACAAGGGCTTGTTGCTGGTCTGTGGGCATGTATTTTATGTGCATTTTATAACCCTACAGGCAAATTAAAATGTGAATCTTGCAAAAATCTGACACACTCTCATAAGTGTGGAGAATTGTCTACTTTAAGGGAGCAGATAGAGACCAGAACTAACACTGATGTTAAGGATAAATATCAAAATAGATGTTATGGTTTGATAAATTGGCTGTCTGATAGACGTATGTGTTTGTGGTAAACCTACTGGCAGTTCTGTGTGTATATGTGTGTATGTGTGTGCGAGAGAAGACTGTAAGCATCACTGTACGCATGGCTGGTTGTTTTCTGGTGGTGGAGGCCTGTTGAATATCAGATCTACACTGTTTGGCCCAGGCTTTGACTTAAGAGGACACACGCAGATGCTCCCTGTAGCCAGAGAGATTGTCAATAATACAAAAGGTCTTCTAAGAATAGAGACTTTCCACTGTTTGCTCGGTCTCCTGTCAGCTACCCCTCACTCGTCTACCATCTCTCTCCTTTAAGACTGTTTCTTTCTTCTCTGCTCTGTCTTATTTGTTTCTAGTTCTTTTTTGTGTTACCATTTTTTGCAGAGTTTAAGGTCCGCCGTTGCACCTAGAGGCCTCTTGAATTCTGTAGCTTGTTCTAGGTGGTTTGAAAAGTCACAGAAAAACAGTACATTTGAGAAAAAATAAAATTTTATCACCTTTACAGAGAGATATGTTTGACTGTGGAAACAGTAGTTAACAAATATTATCTCCCACAATGTCCGTTCGGCAGCTTTCAACTCTTTTTAATCATATCATGAGGTCTTCCTTGGCAAAGGGAGTTGTCAGTGTTTTTACCAACTGCTGTTTTCAAGGTCAAGAGTCAGAATTCAGTATAACCTTTTGAGCCAATATGAAGGAAAGTCCTCAAAGAGCTCAGAAAAAGGGAAGTTTTACTCTCAACTGGGCAGCTGAAGATCATGTGATATGACTGAAGTCTCCAGAACAGCTGCTAAATGGTCTGTTTCAAGGCACATTAGTTAATTTCAAAGCACATGTTTTTTTCTGTTTGAGCACCTTTAGAGCCATTCATATTTATCTGACAGTTAAAGGAAGCCGGTGCTCACAAAGTATTTTATGTAGAAAACAACCGGCTTATATCAGTGCTTTTTCCTCTAGTTATTGCTGTCTGTTCACCTGCCTAAGAATAAGTGCAGCCAAATTTGAAAGCTGGCAAATCTCGACCTTTCTAAAATAAAACAATGCAAGTTGTGCACTCAGTGGCCTCGTAAGAAGGTACAACTGTAAAAACGATTGAAATTCAATCCAGCCTTTACAGAGTTTATGATGTTTAGTTTTTACCATTGATAACAATGTGTATATTCAATTTTACGTCTGCCATTGTTGTCATAATAACACGTGTGTCTCTTATTGTTTGTTCTCCCTATTTAAATACATGAGGAAGCATGTAATTAGAAACACATCTGAATGCAGAGCAGGCCAGTACAACAACAGCACCACTTAACATGACCTCAGTGCTAAAACATGAAATTTAATTAGCTCTTCTACGACAGTGTAAAAAAACAACATAGCATCATAGCATGAGATTTTATCGCAAGATAGTTGTATTGGATCGCTTTACATTATTCAGGTGTATCTAATAAAGTGACCACTAGGTGTGTGTGTGTATGTTTCTTATAAAGGAGCATACATCTCATTTGATGACCTTGCTCAAGGTCCCCATATTCCCTTTAATTGCCATTCTGAGATCAGGACCAGCAGCCAGATGTTCCTGCAGAGCTCCCATTGCAGTTTGAAACTACAAAAAAAAAAAAGAAAGAAAAAAAAAAAGCCCAGAAAGTTGTGGTAAAAGTCAAATTTTTCCTTCAAGGAAGTCTAAACTCAGAGCATGAAAAGCTTGAACAAATTTGGCTTCGCCAGATTTCTGAACTGTTTGGCCTCGGTTCCCTGCGGTTATTTTGCATACTCCATCAGTGAGCTGTGTTCTGTTATGAAACGTCGGCACTCCAAGCCAGTTTCTCAGCGAACAAGCCGCGGCACATCGTTAAAGTTTCTCTCTTAAATTTTCTTTTCCCAAAGTCATTTTATCCTGCAGTGGTTTTAAATCAAGTAATGAAAGTTCGTCCTGGAGATGTCCTTTTGGGTTTTCTCCAATCCTTGTTCCCATCTTGAGTGACTCATCCTGAGAAGAAAATGTCTTAAAGCAAACTGATATCAATTAAATTGCCAGAGAGCTGACTGGATGCCAGAGATGACTGGATGCCAGAGATGACTGGCTTGTTCGGTGCATCTTTGTTGCCTCTAGGTCTCTGTGGGGTAAAGAACATCATACACCTATTTATTTATCATTTGCTGAATCACAGTTAGATTTTACCTTTGAATGTTGGTATATGGATTAAATTACATATCCCTCATGGCATGTTAAAGAGCACTGTTGTGTAATAATGTGGTTGTCCTAAAGGCAGGGTGTAGAGGTGGACTTTAAAACTTTGATGTTTTGCGAGTGTGTCACAGCTGGAATGTTCTTATTGTCAAAACAAGGACTAATAAACTGGTGACCTGCATCCAGAAGCACAAACACACACAAACACATGCTATAGACAGGCAGTCTGTGGCACAAACAAAGCTGCCGTACTTGTATGACCACTTGTCTGCTGCTGGGTAAGCAGATTTTCAGACCAACTATTAAGGAAAAATCTCTATGTCAGAAACCGATTTCACATGTAATGTGAAAAGCTGCAACCAGTGATCACTTTTATTATTGTTATGTCTGCGGATTGTTTTTTAAAAATTTAATGACCATTTGAGTAGCAGCCTAGTGGCTGAATGGCACATGACAGCATAGTCGCAACTGTTTGCATTCATTCCAGCCGACAACCTTTGTTGCATCTCATACCGTTCTCTCACTCTGTTTTCTGGCTCTCTGTTGCTATAAAGGCAAGTCAGGTTTATTTATATAGCACCATTCTGACACAAAGCAATTCAAGGTTCTTTACAGGGATGCAAAAACACAAAAAATGAGACATCAAACGTCAAATTTGCAACCCCTAAAAACTATAAAAACGAAAAAGAGGCACATAATGATTGAAAGAAATTGTATGTAAAAGACAATTAAAACAAAAGCATATTAAAAGCCTAGATAGCTATGCATTAAAAAAAAAATAATCTAACCTACTGGAAGGAAACTTCAGTAATGTTTTACGCCCTGACTTAAATGAGATGTTGTTGTTGCCAACCAACAGGAATCTTGTGTTATAGGTGGGGAGCATAAAAATTAAAAGGCAAAAATTTACATCAGTTGACACAGTGACAGACTGTATTGTCTGAAAGTAGTCAGGTATTTGTGGTGAGACAATAACTGCCTCTTCCCCAGTAATGTCATTAACACTGTCTGCCATGCTGCACTCAGTAAATGACACACATACACCCACACACACCCTTTATGCTTTCCAGCTGATGTGCCTACCGTAGAGGGAAAAAACATGGCATCCGTCTGCATGTTTTCACAAATACAAGTCGAGTGAACAAAGAAACGGATAGATTCTACCAACTGATGCTTCATTAAGGTACAACTCATTTTAAAGTCTGCTCTCCCTCGGAAACCAGCAAAATAAATGTTTAGTGCCAGATGCACGACATCATACTGCGGCAGCGTGTTAGTGTTTAATTTGCCTGAAGAGGTGCATGTGCTACCTGTCATATTCTCTCATATTGTTGTTTTATCTGTTTGTCTTCAGTTGGATCAAGTGCAGCCAGAGTGAGAACTTTCACTGTAACCTCCCTGAAATAAAAACGTTTGGCCTCTTTGTACTTTACAGCATTTTGGTTCAGTTGAAATGCTTCACCATATGGTTTAATTGGCTCTG